>JAPSES010000081.1:787753-797937 GCA_029822895.1 Maxillicosta whitleyi | reverse complement strand
ATCCCCCCCCCCCCCCATGTGGACATGGCCATGTGTATTACCTGCTGGGTGATCGTGTTCAGAGGACAATGCTTCAGTTGATGCTTTAAGTTGGGATGGACAGAGCTCCACACTTCCTCTAATGACAGGCTCCGCCCCTCTGATGACAACATGCAGATAAAATACATTCACAGACATGTAGAGAATTCAAAAATAAACCAAAAGAGGATGAAATCAAGTACTCATATTGATGTGGATCAGAGAGAAAAGTTTTCAGTTTTGTTTACTGCTAATAAGTACGACTGAATCTGAGCTGCCTGGTCACTTAACTTGCTGTAGATGACCTAATGAGTGAAAGTATGGAGTCATATACATGAGTGACAAAAGGTCACTGTTTAACAGCAAAGAATAAGAAGAACTGCTCATCACATGATGAGACTGTATTATAGTAGTTATTACTAATGACAGTAGTAGAGTGAGTAGAGTGTAGAGTACAGTAGAGTGCAACGCACAAGTACAAGTACTGGCAAAATCTACAAAAATGGACTTTTCAGTCTAGAAGACATAGAAGATCATTTAGTCTGAAGTACCGTGTGAATGGACTACTTTATAGCACATAAAAAATACAAAATCAAATACTTTCCCTAGAAAAGACTGTACGTGCAATGTGATCATCTTAATAACAAAAATCTGGTAAACAATGGGCCAAATTATTTTGCACATTTCAAATGTTTTAACCATATAAACCAAGAGTTATGTACATAACTACAGTTCTATGAAGCCCAGGTGACCGCCAGAGGTCGGTGCTAAAAGCACTGAATGTTCACTGCTTGTGCAGGAAGAAAAAATGAATTTCAACACTGCCTTCTGGGGGTGAGGAGGGATGAAATGGAACACATGTTGGATCAACATCCATGTACACAATGATTTCAATAAGATAGAAGAAATACTGTCCATCTAACTGCAGCTCCAATCATGTCAAATTCTAAACATTTTTTCCTTTTAAATACTGGTGCATCTAGCTGTAATCAAACAATTGCAAACTTTAGTAAACTAAACTAGGTTATTCCCTTAAATATTGTACTCACTTCAGTTCTGACAGTGAATCTAATTCACATGCAGTAAGACCAACCATAAGCACACCAGTGTCCATGTGCACAGGTGTCATTTACCTAGAGTACAGGCTCGAAAATACAATACAGGCGTCCTGTAGCTGCAGGAGTATACAATGTGATACTCGTACTGAAACACCTGGCTGGTGCCACCTTCAGACAGCCCACATACATCTGCAGCTTCAGCTTCATCATCACTACAGCCAGTATCACTGTTCAAACAGTCAGGAGGAGTCTGGAGGACAGAGAAAAAACAGAGTTGTGGATGATGAACCAAATATGTTCTCATGTCCATCAGAATGGTAGACATAGTTTGAATGACTGAATGTTCAATCATACAACACTTAAAAAAAACACACTAGGTTCTTAAAAATGTGATCCTTAATTTTGTTTTCATAAGTAATTGAATTACTATGCAAATGTTCAAAATAAATGATACATCCCTACATGACAGCGTCCCAGGCAGTGATATTGGGCTTCACTTTGGTTTCCTGCCTACCTCGGCTTTAAAGTTACTTTTTTGTGAACTCATGACGATGACCTCTGTGGATGTTAATACCTAGGTATATGGGTCACACGTGATCACAAGGATCTGTATAAAGCCAATTACCAACCTCTACTGCATAATCTTAAACAAGACCTAGAACACAGGGACACCCCCACCCCCACCCCGCCTCTTTCTTTAGGAGGTAGCATCCACACAATTGAGATGAATGTGCTTCCTACATTTATGTGTCTGTTCCAGTGTCTTCCAATTTTTCTAACCCCCCCCCAAATTTGAATAGTCAGATATCATCCTTTATTTGACACGAGAAGCAACCTAGGATCAACAACCTTACAGTAGAGACCCTGTACACTGTCATATTGGATGAACAATGACGTCTTTAGTCCTGAGTGGACGGCATTGGAGAGGGGATCTGTTGGTTCTAGTTCTGTGGTAGCTTTATTACGCAACAAATTACCATTTAGCCAAACTATTTCATCTTAGACCTCTAATCCAGTTGTTATCCACTCTGTAAAAATCTGGAACCAGTTTAGACAGACTTTTAATCTCACTGATCTGTCATATGCTGCACCAGTGTCAGCGAATCATACCTTTACTCCATCAATGATTGACAAAGCTTTGGACATCTGGTCAAGAAATGGAATAGGTGCACTGTCTGATCTCTACATTGATAATAAGTTTGCCTCTTTTCAACAGTTGTCACAAAAATATAATCTTCATAAGTCTAATTTCTTCAGGTACTTACAGGTGCAAGGCTTTGTAACCTCTAATTCAAACTGCTTCCCATCATGTCCTCTGTTTCTCTACTAGCTGTCATTTTTAAATGTAAAGTTGACACAAAAAAAATTATAAGCAAAATGTATACAATACTTAACTTTCATAATCTGAATAGTTTAGATGGTCTAAGAAACAAATGGGAAGCAGACCTAGAGGAAACAATTCCAGAAGAAATATGGTAAAAAATCATAGAGAATTCCCTCTTCCTCAGTGTGTCACCCTGTGAGTTTAAAGCAGTGCATTGTCTTGACCCTACATGTGATCAATGCAAACAGTCTCCTGCCACATTGCTGCATGTTTTGGTCAGGTCCCAAGCTGCATTACTTCTGGCAATCCATTTTTGAGGCATTCTCTGAAACATTTGGGACAATAGAGCACCCATCTCTGCTGATATGATTGTTTGGTGTATTCCTGCAGGATGCTCATTTCACTGAGGATTATAGAAATATGATGGCCTTTTGCCGTTTGTTGGCAAGGCGCATAATTTTGTTTAAATAGTTGGTAGAGCGGGTTGTCCAATGACCAAAGGGTTGGCAGTTCAAATCCTGGCTCCTACTGTCCACATGTCGAAGTGGAAGACACTAAATTGCTCCCAGTAGCATGCATGGTACATTAGCATAGTAGTGGTGTGTGTGAATGGGTGAAAGTGAGGCTTTGTAAAGCACTTTGAGTACCAAGGTGTAGAAAAGAACTATAGAAGTGCAGCCCTGTTTGCAGTTTGACCACCTGTTTGCAGAAAAACAATTGAGATTGTGAAACCCAGTGCTGGCTCTGCTCATCTGTCAGAGAAACCTCAATCTTGTGTCTACAATTCTCATCTCCGCTTTAACAAGTTAAAATAGAATTCAGTGGCAAAAATCCCTTCAAGTGCACTGAAAATTGGAGGTTTTACTGTATATCTCTGTTTGGATGAGAGGGGGACTGGACTTTTCTGAGATGTTTGGAAGAAGTCCGGGTGAAGCTTGTAAAAGATATGAAGATGCTTGAACTCAAAGTGACAAGAGACACCGATGAAGAGGAAGACGGTGTGAGTTGGGGAGCCGTGTATTAACGGGGGAAAAAGGAGTTTGTGAAAATACCGCAGAGTGCCGGGCAGATGGGCCATCTGGACCTCTGAGCTGACAGCTTGACATGTTCCAACTGCAGCGAACGTGGAACACATTCACTAAGCAAGACCCCCTCTTGAGATATGCAACACATTACACAAGAAACGTAATTAGAGGGCTGGTGGGGCCTGCAGTGAGTGTCACCGTGAACAGAACGGTCGAACAGAGATCAATGTTCTGCTCTCTAAATTAATGAGGCTAATGTTGATGTGACAGCCTCGTCAACTCAGATCTGCGGGGAATAGGACAGATTTCATAGGGTGTGAATGTAGATGTGGAACAGAGCTTATTAATTTACAGTGAACCGCCAAGAGGAACAAGGAAACCAGTCCAAAAAAAAATACAAAAAAATGATTGATGAATGTTTAATTTGACCAATTCATATTGCTCACCAATATTTTCATTATAAAACATACTGTTGAAAGTGAACAAAGAATACAGCTGCTTACTAAATACCAACAAATTCAGGGGGAAAGCAGAAATTTACATTAGAAAATTACCATTTTCCGGTGTAGAAAGAGTTGGGAAGGGAGGGCAAAACAAACAATTCACAACTTAATGCGTTGCAAATATAATTAAGAACTCATAACAGATGAAACACAAGCACACACAGATCTGCAGTCTCAAAACAGGGGGTGGGCAGATTATTTCAAGGAGGGTGAAGCATGGATTCAACCAAAGTTATAAAACGTAAGCGGTGCTTGAAGTCACTCAGACAGGGCTCTTCGCAATGAAGAATATTTTTGCAGGATCACTTGTTCACGAAGACATATACACATTACACACATGAAAAAAAAAAAAAAAACAACGAAAAAATAACAACAAATTAAGCTGACTCGGTACCAAAGCACTGCTAGACATGAGAGAAGTTGAGGCTAGTTTTGAGTTTTCTTTTAACAGAGTCAATCCTGGATCGTTTACAGTGTGTATAGGGCGAGCCAAAAGCCAAAAAAGGACCCATTTGGCTCTTTGGTATTTGGTGTTGAAAATGGCAGAAACACATACCCTTAATGTACAACATTAACAACATTATCCTTTCAGAAAATTACATTTGACCCCTGTTAGGAACTGGATATTTTTTCCCATCTTTTGCTTCTGATTGCCCTCCTGTCCTCTGAATCAAACTAGATAGTCAAGGCTTGATTGCAATTAGAAACAACTTACAAAAGAATCTGAAAGAGGCAAACAGACAAATAATACTTAAAAAAAAGCACAAAAAAAATCTTCACCGAAAGTCGGTTCCGAGAGGATAGTTTCTGTCTTCAGGCAAATTTTCACAGGCAGGCTTCATGTCATTTTCCAGCCGACGGAACTGATTCCTCTTCATGGACAGATATGCACAAAACCTTAACTCGCTCCTTACATCTTTCCACTCCGCTGAGGCACATTTACACCATGCTAGCCTTTTTGATTAGTCTTCCATTAAAAAAACTCCTGAAAGATGAGATGATAAGATGATGCTTCATATGGAATTGAAATATGCAAACCCACTTTAAATTATACACAGCTTTGTTCGCGGAGCGGTCAGAGCTACTTCATTAAACATTCATTGCTCAGTTAACACTGTTTAAAGCCTCTTGAATTTGTACAGTCTTCTGCCTGTATAATGTTGTTGTCCTCATGGAGACAATAAGCTATTAGCGTCCGTGAGCTCCAGTTTTGGATTTAATTATTATTCATAAGTGTTCATGAGTCTTCCCTCCATAGGGCTGCGTCCCCACAGCTGCGTCAGTATTTATGAAGTGATGAAGCAGGATGGAATCACAGAGAAGCTCATGATCGAAGACCACAGGCCACACACACGAAAAAAAAAAGACATTATAAAACCTTCCAATGCAAAAGACGTCTCGTATCGTCTCGTATTTATCTTGGTCCGTGGTTGCCCTGCCCCCGTCCCCCCACCCAAATGTAGTTTCGATGCATCCTCGAAGGTGAAATGTGGATCCTGATGGGTTTTCTGCATATGTCGCTCTATCCTGCGTCCCTGTCTCGTCACCATCCATTGCAGTTCCTTATTTGTTTTTCCCTTTTAAGCTAATGGATAGTAGGCATGTCTCCCAGCCAGGCACCAGGTAGGGGGCGTGGACACGTGTACTCGTTCTGCAATGGAAGAAAGAACAAGACGATAAAGTTAAAAAACCATTTAACAGCTGGTCTGTGCCAGTTACAGGGGTGGTGGTTACAATGTAAAGTTAATTACAGTGCCCAGTGATTTGATAACAGAACAATGGGGCTGTGACAGTGCCAGCAAAGCAAATTAGGGTAAGCAATTAAGCAGATGATGAAATCCCATGTGCTTCAAGAGTTTAGAAGGCTGAGGTGGAGTGACTTCTCTAATGTCTGAGATTAGACAAAACCCAGCGTGCAGAACTCTTACAAGTGTTCATTTAGTAAATGTTAATTAAAACTGAAATAATTAAAAACTTCAATTGAGTCTGCCCACCTAAACATTGTATGTCATGCATTGTTTGTAACTATTGATATTGCAATTAGAATCGTATGAAGCACAGATTTGCATACGAATAACGGATTTAGTGCCAAAAGCCAGTGTCGGTACGTATTAAGAGCTGGTGCTTTTTAAACAGTTTTCCTAGTTTTAGTTTTTATGATTACAATAGAGAGTGAAAACATTTCTGGCATTAATTTGAGAACTGATTTGAAATGGTAATATTGAATGGCTTTAAAGTAACCGACTTCAATAGGAGTTAATTTCCATATTTAAACACGAACAAACAGAACTGACGGAAAGAGATGGAGCTTTCATTAGTGAAGCGAGAGGTAAATATTCTGCATTCACAGTGAGATGTTTAAAACCCAAAAGCAGCGTTTGACTGGACTAGCTTCAGCTTTAGCATATTCACAATGGCATCCTTTATGTCACCAGCACTGGAAAAAAATTTAAATCTTACAGAGTGTATTTTCTCATTTCTAGTCAAAATATCTCATCACACTTAAAATAAAACATAAACACCTACAGAGTAACTTCTCAGTGAGATATAAGAACTTATTTTTAGACAATAGATCTAGGAAAACCTTACTTCAAGAAATCTTACCAAGATAATTTTCACTTGTTCTATCTACTTGTTCTATATTGTTCCAGCTCCATATGTAAGATGTCATGAGAGAACTTATGTTATGATTTGGCACTATATAAATAAATTTTGATTTGATTTGAAAAAACTCTTGAATTAAAGCAAAAAAAAAAAAAAAAAATCTACCAATGAAACAAGTCTTCTGAACGGGTCTTTCCAGTGAATGATAAGAATCACTTTGTTGGGAACCGTTCGTTTGTAAGTCGTTCTTAAGGCGCTTTTCCACTCCATGGTACCGGCTCTACTACACAGCTCTTTTGCTTTTCCATTACGAAAAAGGACCCTGGGACCCGATACTAGTTTTTTAGTACCGCCTCAGTCAAGATTCCAAAATCCTGGAGCGGATACCAAAACGTGACGTCACGACACTGCAGACACTGATTGGTCAGACCGTTTTCTCTGTGACCCGCGATTTACAAAACTCCGACGCGGAAGTAAGACAGTGAATAGCGAAACATGAATCCACATAATGACAGAACAAAACTACACCATAGACAGTCATGTAGATTCAGTCTTTGGTGGCAGACGTTAAAATCCAGACGAAAAAAATAGGCAACGAGCGAGTTTTCGGCGACTCTGAGCAGACTACACGGAAGTAACGCACCGTGTAGTAGTAACATGTCGAGTAGAGTGGAGCTGGTACCATGTAGTGGAAAAGCGCCATTAGATTCTAATTGCCTACGCTGCCTTCACGCTTCGCCTGTGTGCCCCATGACTCAGAGTTATCCACGCTGCCTTCACGAGAACTACCAATGATCTCTCTCACTTTGACTTGTCTGCAGCACGCCCCATTCACTTGAACGGATCTATGAGTCCGACTGACTGGGCCGAAGACGTTTATAACTGTATCGGGGAGGAGCGACTGAAAAAAGTGGAGATGCAGGATTAACTGGAGAAGCATGTTCTTCCTGATAATCCAGGTCCTCTTGTGTGGTGGAAAAGCTGGGCCCTGGGGTACTCCAGCCTTACCTACGTCATGGTTAAAAAGCTCAGTTTAGTGGAAACATCAGTTCCATCTGAATGAGAAGTCTGTAAGACAAGACTACCATTATCAGAAAGGAGTCACCTCAAGACATAAGACTGAGACAGGTCGTCTTTAACTAAAATTTGCCAAAGGATAAGAAGAGGCAGTTGAACCTACAAAGGATGAGACGTAAATGAAGAACCATTCTATGCTGTTCTACTCGGTGCAACTGGCCCCCGACACACACTCAAAAATCTGTTTTATTTTACAAATTTAAGGTTTTTCTATAAAATAACCCAGTAATTACTTTCTCTAACTAATTACATTTATGAAGGAATAATTGGTTACTAATTCAATGACTTTTTGGGAGAGTAACAGTAACTAATTACTTTTTTAAAGCGTGGCATGCTAAAGAAATGCCTAAATATATCTAAAATGACAATATGGCTGATAGCTGATGCCAATGTTCGAGATAATTATCCCCCTTTAGTACTACAAAGACCTTCATCAGATATTTAAAAAAAAAAAAATAGGTCAAATCAAAGCCTTCCTCAGCAAATTAGTTTTAAAAAGCAAAAATTTAGCCACACAAATGTATAGAAACCCAGTGGAAAAAAATATTAGACCACCTTTGTTTTCTTCAGTTTCTTGTTCATTTTAATGCCTGGTACAACTAAATTTGTTTGAACAAATATAATAACAATAGCTCATAATAGTTTAATTTCAGAGCTGATATCTAACAATTTACCATGTTTTCTTGTTTAAAAAACCAAAATCACTTAAGTTCTTATATCAATATATATGTAAAACGTACTTTTATTTTTATTTTCTGTCTGTTTTAGTGACATCACACACAGGAGTTAGGACTTGATTGCATAACCATTGTTTTTAATGAGTTTTGATGGTCTATTGTTTTGGGTTTTTTGCAACTAAGTGCATAATGACCTGGTGAATTTTACTTAAGTCAGAATAAGAATAGCTGGTTTCAGATGTAGAGCGAGTGACAAAGTGTGAGGAAATAAAATGTGCCTCCTCCATAACTTAATACAAGTGCAAATGACATCCCTGGGTCACTTCTGCATTTGTACATGTGCATCTCAGATCTGATTATCTGCTGTTCTGGTCTTTGGAAACGACTACAGAAACAAAGAAAAACCGTTGGGGCCGTTCGGTGTTTGCACGTAGAGGACAGTGCAGATGCTTTCAGTGCCTCCAACAGGTAAGAGTAATGATCTCTACTTTCATAGGTGCAGCTGTGCATGGCCAGGCCATCTCTGCTCCTACTGGTCCACATCACAGAGGCGTCGGAAGCCTTTGTGGAAACTTCAGACGTTTCTGTCAAGTCGAGGTGTTGGTTGGAATCCACTATGTCGCATTGCACAAGATGCACAAGATGGTTATTTAGCAGCCACTGGTGACCAAGAGCATCGACTCATCTAAAACGCGTTACAACTTCTGAACCATTCAGTCATCAAAAGTTACTTAATAAAAGGGGGTGTAGTGGTTTAATTAGAATCTTTTGTTGTGTTTAATGAGGAACGTTCTAATTTGATCAATTTTTTTTTTTTTTTAATGTGATGAATGTCTTTGTAGCACTAAAGGGAGATAATTATCTGAAACACTGGGATCAGCTATTAGCCATATAGTCATTTTAGATGTATAGACATTTCTTTAGCATGTCATGGAAGATACTGACTTACATCAGGGACAGAGCATTGAGCGACTGGGTAGCCTAGTGGTTAACGCCACTGGCTTTGGTGCAGAGGTCATTTATGCTATACACACCTATACCTATATTTTACTTATTAAATGTCCTCCTCATAGTCGTTACTTTAAATGCAAATGACATAATTCAATAAACACAAAAAAAATAAACCAGTCTGAATCACATGATTCCTCACAGTGCGGCTTATAAGGGGTTAACCGGAAGTGTCCTGGTTTCGTGGCCAGCGCACGCCGCACAGAGGTAGCGGACACAACAGTGACAGTGGAAGGTGAGTCTGAATTGTAGGTGTTCGAGTGTGCACCCTCGAGCGTACTACTTAATGAGAAATAAATTGTTCACATGAACAACCCACTGTGCAGCCTGTCCACTGTTGCACATCTCCTTGTGTGCTTCGGTACTGTGGCCGAGCAGCTGATGTACGTGACCCACGCTAGACACGCTGCCTCCTCCCACAGACAATAGGGTTATGCACTGTGTGGGAGTGACGTGGCACCAACAGCCGGAGCAGCATAGTCTGAACGTCACAGTCAGAATGTCGCCAACATGGCATTGAGGCAGAAACGGTCTACACAGATGACACCGCTTCCACTTGGAACACTGTCAAAGCTTCCATTCCTTCAAAAGGGTGGAATCTTTCTAATATGCACAAACATTTGTCCACGCACCAGGTGATTCATTTGATACGATACTTAGTGACGCTTGTGACTCTAGCAGTGGGACGTTCTCGGGGCCTGGTTCCGGTTCGGGCAATAAACCTCGTATCTCCTTAAATCCAAGTTTATGAAGGCAGGGGAAAGGAAATGAGGCGCACAACAACGGGAGACGGGCCGAATCGAACTGGTTCCACAAAGTAGAAATGTGACAATAGAGGAATTAGTAAAGTGTTTTTAGTTTCACTTTCACTGTGGGGGGGGGGGGGGGGG
>JAPSES010000081.1:750715-764730 GCA_029822895.1 Maxillicosta whitleyi | reverse complement strand
GATGTATGGGACAGAGGTGTGCCGGTCTGTGCCCTCGTACCCAGTCTGTGCGGGAGCCCGCTATCCCCAGATTTCCGGAGTGCTCTCTGTGCAGCTGCCATCAGCCATGTTTTGGCAGATCAAACATTGCAAATTGCACATCTGCCTGGAGTGCCCCAGCTTCTCCAGGAAATGAGCATCAACACCATGAGTTTTCAAAGTACTGCAATCGAAGAAGATTTAATACTAACTATTGGGACTTTTCCCGCAATTTAACATTATACCGGTAATCGTTACAGTTGTATGCTGCTTTAAGCACCTGACTGAATGTATTTTAATCTACAATGCAATGATGAAAACTACAAATGTCACTTGAAGTAGATTTATCAGTGCTGGTAGTTTCACGCAAATTAATAATAACATCTATTGGGTCAAACGATTATGTCACCCAAATGAGGACAGGTTTTCATTAATGTGATATGAAGGACCCACTCCCAGAGAGTATTAAATTGTTTTCACACCGCCCCATGGCACGTTATCTACAGTGTGAGTAGATTAATACACACTCATTCTGTCTCTCACACACAACCTTTAAACATCTGCGAGCCATGCCATGCTGAAGTAAAGTTAGTAGCTGTGAAAACCATCAGACTGTATCCAATTATTCGTGGTCCCTCAAAATCAGCAGTGAACGGGGATGTGAAGCTTTGAAAAGTGAAGCCACCATGACAAATGAAACAGGAATACGATGGTGCAGAACAGTGAAATTGTTGAATAATTATTATGTGTAATTAAAGCCACACTCAATTGACCTCAGCAAACATAAAATTGGTTAATGTGTCGTTGGCGTAATGAAGCAGTCTGACCTCGTGTCATAAACTGCTGGCCCTAGTTTAGATGATCATTTCTATTTTACTCTTTGGGATAAAACTTAAGAGCAAAAACCCGAATAATTGGACACGTCTAACATTTGAAGTCAAGCGTGTTATGAATCAAGAAACAGAGGTGCTTAGTCGTGATTCAACAGTGTGTTTTTACAGGGCGTATTTGATAAAGGATTTACCTCTCTGTTGAGCCTTTGTATTTTGATTTTGAGTTTTTAGTTTTTAGGCTGATGCGATGGGTCATACCTCACACTCCCTGGAGCCAGAAATTGTGCAAGTGCAGGAACCGGTGCCGTTTCCTAGCACCTCCAATGCCTCTGGTGTGGCAGCAGGGTTGTAGCTCATATAATACTCTTGCAGCTGGGAGCTCAGGTCCTGCTCTGGTTCTGGGCTCTTTTTACGGCGCTTCCGTCCCACCATAGATCGCTGCTGTAGCAACCTGGTTGCACTTGGGTAGCGGCGCCACAACACATAGATAATTGTCAAGATAAGAGACATGGTGAAGAAGAGTGCCACGCTGCCCACCACCACCTTGTGCAGAGTCATGTGCTCAATCTCTGGTGGTGGCGGATGAGTCGGTCTAGTGCGAGAAACGGAGTCTCTTGGGTCTTTGCTCATGTGTCCTGGGAAGGTAGGGTGAGGAATAGGTTGTGGTCTGAAAGGGGGCAGAGGAGCAAGAGTGTTGGTTGATGGAACAGGTGGAGAACCACTAGTAGGGCCAAAGGTTGGTTCAGCAGTTGCCTCAGAAATAAGCTCCGACATTGGTGATGGTGTTTCTGTCAGAACATAATCAGTTTCCTCACAAATACCATGGTTCCGTGTGACTTCCATTATTTTCTCTCCCTGGAGATACTTTGGGCTGCTGCATATCATAGTGGTGTCCTTACTACCCCGGAAATTCCTCAGCCAAGCCACAAGTGGGCATATGCCAGGTCCACAGTCCCACATGTTACCAGCAAGGCTGATGGAGGTCAGGGAGATCCAAGCAGAAACCGCCTCCTGAGACACGTTAGAGAGTTTGTTGGATTCCAGGTTGAGGACTTGAAGGTTGGGCAAGCAGTGAAACACAGCCGGGTCCAGAATCTGGATTTCATTCCCAGACAGATCCAATTTCTGCAGTGTGTACCAAGTCCACGGAAGGCCTTGGTTGACCACCCTAATCCGATTCCATTGCAGATAAAGTGATCTCAGGTTGGCTAAGCGTGGAAAGAGAAAAAAGTTGATCCGAGAGAACTGGTTGTGCTCCAGATGCAACTCCATGAGCTTCTGGAGCCCTAAAAAGGTTGTACGGGTCAGAGCCTTAATTCGGTTGTAGCCCAAATCCAGAAATTCCAAACTTCTACACTCCAGAAAAGCACGAATGGGGATGTTAGAGAGACCATTGGAGCGAAGGTGAAGGTTTTGCAGCTTTCGTAGTCCATGGAATTGACCTGGTTGCAGGATTTCTAATTTGTTATATGACAAGTCCAGACTGCGAAGATTAGGAATTCCATGGAATGTTGAATTGTGCAGAGATGTGATCCTGTTGGAGCTGAGTATGAGCTCTTTAAGCCTTCGAACCCCTTGAAATGCTCTGCTGTCCACTGCAGAAATCTGGTTGTGGTCTAGGTATATCCAGAGAAGTTGGCTAAGATGAGCAAACTGATATGGGAGCAAAGTGTGGAGATCATTGTAGCGCAGTGACAGGCCCTGGCAGCCCACTGAGATGTTCTCGGGAACATCCAACAACCCTGATGAATCACAATGGACTGTTTTTCCTTCACATCGGCAGTTATTGGGGCAGGTACGTTCGCCAAAACTGTACAACAAGGGGGCTCGCAAGAGAAGGAGGAGAGGGAAGAGGAGGTGGGCCAGTCGTCCATCACTCATTAATGGACCTGTAGCAGAAAAAGAGATAGAAAAGGAAACAGAGCAATAATTAAACCACTGACAGTTACCCTTATTGAAATACATTCAATGAAAATCCTCTATACTTCGTAAAATATAAATCTTTACATGCAACACAGACATAATTTAAAAACATATCAATGACTCTACAAATGGTGATTGGAGATCTTGTATTTGAGCTTTTATACAAGATGTGCCCCCATAACTGTAAGGAGCACACTAAAGAAGTATGAAAGATATTTAACATATACATATTACATGGTTTATAGAGGGCTGCAGCAGATTAATGCATTTTAATCACATCTAGGACAGAAACAGCACTTGTTGAAATATCAAAGTTATGTTTTCACTTATGTATCAGCTTCTAAAAAGTTGTGAAGTTACATAAATACTACTGAAACTATTACTACTGAAGCTATTAGTAGTAATACTAATAATAATAATGATAATGAAAAAATGTGCAATCAGTGAGCATCCAGCACAGCTTTCACGTACAGTCTTTTTTTTTTATTGGTGGAGTACTTCACTGGTTCTTATTTCTCAAGATGTTCTCAAAATAAACCATATTAATATTCTACACATGACCCTTTCAAGTAACATGCACGCCTGGATTAGGATTCTGCACATCTGCTCTGGGTCAAGACATTTCTTTACTCCCAATTTAAATATACACGTAATGCAGCATAGCAACGAGTTTGGCAAGTTTTAGAGGAGCTCATGAAACTATTGATGATGATGTTTCAATTAGATTATATGCTACATGTTTGTGTTTGCTGGAGACTTAAAATGCTCTTTACTTCTTTATACTGTTATGCACAATAAAATCCTATGATCTGCTGAAGTTATGTCTTTAGATAGTTGAGCAGTTACACCACTGTCATTATGGAAAATTATATTAATGTATGATTTCTGCATAGAAGGGGTGGCAATGGTTCAGTAGTCGGTGGGTCGTCCAATAACCGAAGGGTTGGCGGTTTGAATCCCGCTCCATCCTAGTCAGTCAGTTGTGTCCTTGGGCAGGACATTTCACCCTTCTTGCCTCCAGTCCCACTCAGACTGGTATATGAATGCTTGTTCTTACAAACAGGGTCAGTCTGCACTCAGCAGACCCCATGACTTTTTTTCATTGAAACACAGTCCAATCTGAATATGATAGTAAACTGATGGTTGTGTAAGAAATGCAACTTCATCAGTTAGAATTCCATGCATCATATTAATCACTATATTAATGACCCAATGGATGGCCTTTAGTTCATTTCAGGTGGGAACTTTGGGGACTTTCGGTTTTGGCCAGGTCGTGTATACTTTGTTATGAATCTTTTACCTCTCTTGCCCTTAGAATAACTGATGTTTTTGCAGGATAATGACTATCCACATCAGTCATTTTTTTAGGTCCAAAGAGCAGAGCGCCAAGTCCATCCCCTCGTCTTATTCCAACTGGTTGTGTGTTTTAGGACTTGAGGACCAGACTGAAGGCAAACAGCCTCCCTGAGTAAAGATGAGTGCAGCTCAGGCCGAGGGAACATCCCTGGGGAGGAAACAGACTGTCTGGATATGCCGGTAGGTCAGATTTCAGAAAGTCTTATGTTTACCAGCTAAATTAACTTCTGTTGCCTTATACTTGAGGACCTGACTGTTAAAAAAAAACAAAAAAAACTCCACCTTAACCCATAAAGACCCAAACAGTCACTGTTGACCAAAACCATCTACTGATCTAAACCTCTTAATAATCCTATCAATACATGTAAATAATTGTAAAATACAGTTTATCGTGTATTCATGGTCATCAGATATGACCCATTTGGACGTTCAGAGGCTATGTAGGAAATATGGAGACACCGTCATCTTCTACAACATTCATTCACCAGTAAAATAGTTGGATCAATGATAGTTGATTGAAACACATTTTGCTGAAAGAGTTACTTTTTCTTTACTTTCCTCTGTTTTGGTTATAGTAACGCTCAACTTTAATCTGTGCCATTACACTGTATGGGAAATTTAACATTTAACGTAGCAGGAGAAAATTAGCATAGCGGCCCAAAATTATAGCATAGCGGGTGACAGTATTTTGCACTAGCTACAACCCTGGGTTGTGAAGAGTAACGTCAGCAGTGTGGAGATTTTTCAAATTAAACAACGGTGACTAAAGTAACAGTGAGTGAAAGTTGCATTAAAGACACAGATGGATACATGTGGAGCGTTCTGTCCGTTTAGACGGATGCATACCCAGACAGAGAATTCAGAGCCGTACAATCAGGAACCGTGGAAGTTTTCAAAGAGCGACAGTGTGAGTTACTACCCTCATCAATATCAACATTACTATTCAGTTTACTATTACCTCCTCTGTCACACCATGTTTATTACTGACTTTCTTAAAAAAAAAAAAAACTTTACATCTCTTTGTGATATCTGTCCAGTATGGTTAATTAAGAGTATTGTCCTCTGGTAGATTGATTGAGAAAAGCTCATTCCAACAAATTAAATGTCTGTAGCAGTAGTTGTTAGTCAGACTAATGACAATAAAGCACATTTTCAAAAGTAACTAAAAACTGTAATGGTATTATGAAGTACTCATATGGCTTCTCAGTAATGTAAGTACTTGTACTCAGTCCGTAAGAAAGTGGTATTGGTGCATGCCTAGTTTACAGGGGCATGATGTAGGGGGAATGGAGCAGTGTGAACACAAATGCGCAGAACTGTAACGCATTGTAATACATTACTCCCTGAGCTGGAACGAAATTCAGGTGTGAAAATACCCTAAGTGAATATCACTACTGATATCATGGGGGTGTGACCTGGAGGGGATAAAATACCCTAAACAAGAATATAACCAGAGTATAATCTGTGCTATGCTAATGCTATGTTTATGTCCTCTATTGTAAGTCGCTTTGGATAAAAGCGTCTGCTAAATGTGATGTAATATTCTGGCCTCGACTGTTCTAACCCTGGGTATTGTCCAGATACTTTGGCGTGTTGCACAGGTAATAAATAATAAATAAATAGTGATAAACTGCACAACAAAGGTTAAATAGAGAAAAAAATAAGAGTTTGGGAACTGCCATAAACATAGTAATGGGGTTTTATGGGTAAATAATTCACCATCTAGTCCAAATGTGAAATCCTCTCTGCTACATCAAGGTTGAAATTTTAACCTTCATAATCTTTCATTTCATTTGAAATAAACTGTAATGCACTACAGAGGCGGCATATGAAAAAGATGTGGCAGAGTTCTTACACATTGTGACTGTGCTATATGTCAAGGGATGCATCCTTGACCCAGGTCTTTCTTCTGGTTTCTTTCTGACTAATGTTCGCTGTAAGGATATTCATAAATCATGACAGTGCTGCTCTCAAATGTGCTTTTATCTCTCCTCTGGCTCTCATGTTCAGTTTTATGACGGCTGCTTTGGTGTTACAGGTTTTACAAATGACAAAAACGTTAGTAGTCGGCAGGAATTTAGAAATGAGGCGACTTTAATTGTGTTTTGACAGGTTGAGTGTTGTAGAAAAAATATCCCAAAGCGTACGATACAAGAAGGATCTAATACTTTTTTTTATTATTATTATTTTATTATTGTTACACAAGGTTTCAAGGTTCTGTGATTTTTAATAATCCATGCTGCCACAGGTATGGAGTTCATGCTTTGAGTGACAGGGCTATCATTTCCTGATTTGCTGAAGGTTTTGTTGTAATTGCTTGTATGGTGAAAGAGGAAAAATAGTTTTCTGCATAAAATGGGCTGTTATGAGGCTTAAAATAGAACGGAGTACCAGATTGGGCCAAATGACATGAATATAAAATGTCTCAATAACACTTTCTCTCCCTGCTTGGAATCAAAAAATCTCAGTGTAGCCTGCGAGACTGACCTGAGTTAAAAAAAAACAAAAAAAAAACACAAATGCATTGATTTCACGATAGTATCCCAGTTTGCATTGCTACTCAATCTTTATGCACTGCAGTAGTTTTGACACCTCCTCCAGCTCATTATATCTCAGATGTCTGTGAATCGTACAGTCGTATTAATTATGGGATAGATACCGCAGATAGGTAATTTCAACATAAAACAGGATGGAATATAATTCTACCTTGTTCCTGTTCTTTTATATCACTGTTGCTCTCTCTGACAGTCTTTCAAGTATTCTGTTTGGGTTGTATTATTACCTCTTTGCAGCTACTCATTCGCAACATTTACAGATAAAGTCTCTATTTTAGGGGTTTTAATTTAAAAAACTGCAATTGAGTGATGTGAATACAAAAAAGTCACTAGCAGAATTATGTGAGATGTTGAGAGGTATGATGTGGACAGTACAGTAATGAGGAATACACGTGGCCTGTGTAAAAAGTGATGATCTGAAATGATCACACTGTGAATTTCTGTTGAACACACCACTAACATGTCTCATAATGCACATAATCAGCTTTAATGAGTGACTTTATTGTGTTGGCAAGTACCAGGACAAGACGTGTGAATGCTAACCTGCTGTTAAAAGATGCAGACCATTCCCCCTGGTCTACAATAAACATTATGCAAATCACATTATTATGCATCATTACCAAAACTTGAGGGTGTCACACAGCGCAGTGTACAATTTCATGCTAAAGTGGGAAGCTTGATCTGCATAATCACCGACCACTCCACTATGCTATACCTCGCTGCAGGAAGGTTCATGCAAAGGCATAGAATTACACAGAACGAATGGCACTTTTCACCTACAGAAAGTGAAGTTTGACTTGTGTTTGCAGTACCCCGTAATTTCAGTTTCAGAGTTTGTGCCAATGTAATCTAAAAAGTCTGGTTTCTTGCTGCAGTCACATATACATCCCAGACTCCTCACCCTTCAACCACAGAGATTCAAGTGGGGGGAGTCGAGGAGAGAGGAGTTAAAACACCTCAGAGTATCATCTCCCTTTATCGGGTAAGAATATACTAGTGTGTTTTACGACCAATCAGATGTGCATTAACGGAAATTTAAGATTAATTTTTAATCCAGTTCACAACAGGGCATAGTGTATCCCTATAGGCAATGTAGGGATGTCATGCATTTTTAAGTTTAATTACCACACACAAGTGTCATTATACATTTCCTTAATAGAGCCCGAATGATATGAGATTTTCGGGGGCCTGTGCTGATACCAATATTGTGGGCTAAAAAAGGCCATATCCCATTTATTGGCCAATAACCAATATATCAGTTGATTTACGAAATAAGAACATTGCTATAGACAGGATAATAGTCGATAATGGTGGACATGTGACTTAACAGTTGCATCGTTGTTTAAGTCCAAAAAATAATTTACACAACTTTAAAATGCTGTATAATAGTCTTACATTAGACTAGTTTGTGACACATGGGGGACCATGGATTGTAAATGTGGTAGTTTGTATGCCAGGGAGAGCAGACTTATGAGAAAAGATGTAAGTCGGTATTTTATTATTAAGTAGTGACATAAAAATTGTTTGGTAAATCATTCTTTAGCATTAATACAGTTAATATTAATATACAGTATCAATACCCAGGTGCATCTGTAGAATAATATAGTGAGGTTCGCAGGAAGTGGTGGGGATGATAGTGGGAGTTAGTGTGAGGGTGGGGTAGTAGTCCATGTTTTGTCCTCTCCTCTGCTGTGGTCAGGTGTGTGTGGGAGGCGGTGCTACACTTCACCGGTCTGTGTGCTTGTGTGAGGGGGAGGGGCCAGGCACACGGGCAGAGTGCAGCACAAGAGCAGACTGATGGCGCTTTTCCACTCCATGGTACCGGCTCTACTCTACTCGACTCTACTTGGCTCTTTCATGTTTCCATTTACGAAAAAGGACCCTGGAATCTGGGACCCGATACTAGTTTTTTAGTACCGCCTCAGCTGAGGGATAAGGCATCTTCCTGCAAAGGCATCTGTTATGAAGTTATTTTTTACTGTAAGAAATTGGACGTTTGGTCTGAGAGCTGGCAGCTCTGCTCGACAAAGAATGAGAATCTGAGCAGAACGTTGAACTGAAGCTTACAAGAATGCTGGTATGGTGTCTTACAGAAAGAGAACGCTCTTTTTTTTATATATAAAACATCATATAGTCGTATTGATATCTAAATAGCTTGTTCTTCAATTTTGCAGACTGATGTTAGAACACTGGACTGAACTGGTATACTGGTTTTGTAGTTAATGTCACACTTCCACTCAGCAAAAGAAAAGAAATGAGATTACTAAAGTCCATTACTGAGAGTGCAGTGACTCCAGTCCACTTTCTGGCTGTAATAAACCACTGAACTGGTTTGGAAACTACTATTCAACACTAAATAAGAGGAAGAAGCAAAAGAGAATCAGTGCTGTCTTCACTGCACTTAAGATGTGCTAGAGTTAGACCAGGGGTCAGAAAGTCTGGTCCTAGAGAGCTACTATCCTGAATGTTTTAGATCTTTCCCTCTTCCAGCTCACCTGACAGTCATTATCAGTCTTCTGCAGAGCTTGGTGATGGGCGGATCATTTAAATCAGGTGTGTTGGAACAAGGATACATCTGAAACATGCAGGATAGTAGCTCTCTAGGACCAGGGCTGGAGACTCCTGAGCTAGACTATCGCAGCACCATAATCGGGCCCATCACAACTTTTTTCATGCTGTTTCCAATGTTTTTCAGCTGATTTCTTTCAGTAGCTTCATATTGGGCATGTTGCCATATTGGGGCTGTTTGTCTGTTGTTATGTTGCTCTACAAGGCACATAAACAACTGTTGGCTTCAGCTTGATAATAAATCATTTAGTGGCTCATTAGTTTGTTTATAGTGATACTAGTGTGTTGGCCTGTGGGGAACCACAGGTTCTAGACTGTGGTAGATCAGGGTCACCAACTCCGGACCTCGAGGCCTGGTATCTGGCTTGTTTGAGATGTTTCCCTCTTCCAACACACCTGGAAGCCATTAGATGGTGACCCCTGTGGTACATAATAAACGTACCTCTGTTTAGGAATGCATGATTTGGCCCAAAAATAAAATCCCAATTTTTCCTCTAAAAACTAGATTTTCAATTTTTGGGTAAAATTATAAACGATAACAGATGTCAGCATTTCGGCATTCTTGTGTTCAGCCCACAATGCAACGCACTGCTTCTTACCTCGAATCTGTGATTTGTATTGCAGAATCCCTGAAAACTCCATAATGGCTCCACAGAAATTATACACTGTAGGTCAGGGTCAGGCATCAGTCATGCATGTGTGGACCATGTAATATGAGTGAACCAATGCAGTTCTATTGGGGGATCTGAGTGTGAAGGAGACCGACCTAGGACACTGGAGGGATTATATCTCTGGGCTTGGAACTGGATTCCCTTGGAGCTGGTGAATGTAGCTTGGGACAGGGTTGTTTGGGCTCCTCTGCTGAGGCTGCCACCACCTGGGACCTGGACCCAGATCGGAGGACGATGGTACGGTACAGATCTGAGCATTCACAATGTAAGATGAGTGCAGTTATATTTGAATCAGGGGATCCATATGTGGACCAGGGCTTAAATGGGTTCCACTACTGCAAGCCAAGCACTGATTTAAGGTCTGTGATCATTATACAGACTTCTGTGAAAGACCACTCTCACAGTTAGGGGGAGGAACCTATGGTAGCCCAGAGGCACTCGACTCAGAGACAAGACAGAGATGAAATTGATTTGACGATTTCCTGTTGTAAAATTTTTTTTCTAATTTTAAAAAATCTGACTTTGATTTCAAATCATTTAATCGTGCAGCCCTACCTCTGATACAGTTCATTCCTTTACTTACTTGATAAATTCCACTGGTGTTTTTAGTTGAATAACCTCTCATCTGCCATGTCAGTTTCTGCTATGGCAACGCAGCCCTGTTATTTATCTGTTGTTAGGTCACCTACTTCAATTCTATGATTCTGAGCAAGGCTATTGTAAGGTTACTGGATTTCAAAATGACAAATATCTTCCATAAATATTGATCTTATCAACTTGACCTAAAATACATATGTATGACAAAGTGCAGCAGTCTGCGCTTTCTGAATTTTGTGTGATGTCCGAGATACAGAGTCCACTTCTCTTTTACAGTGTAGGACGACATTATGTTGAGCACATCGTTATTTTCCTCAAATGGTGATGCAAGATATGTCTGATTTAGCACTGGGATACCAATAAAATATGGCTGCTGAAGTAGCACACAAAACAGTGCAAGTCTATCTGATGCTTTCTACACCACACCAGAAACTGTGTAGTAACTATTTAAATAATCTAAATGATATTCATCCATAAACCATCCTGACTGACACTAGTATCTAAATTCACTTATTATTTTGCTCTCAAGTCTTTCTCATCATCTTTTAACAGGTTTTTCAATCTGCTGGGGAGAACTGAGCTGAATAGTTTATGTTAAATACCAGTGAAGTTTTATGATGAGTCAAATAGAACAATCACAGATGGAGATAAATGAAGTGTAAAGATGGTGAGGGCTTAATCAGAAAAGTATTCTACTAATAAATCCAAGCCACTAACTGGGCAAACTATTCATAAGTATTAACCAGCATTTAGAAGTGTTAACGAGTCTATTACACATTACACAAATTCAATAAACTGGGAATAATCACATAATTGTAATAATTGGTTGTGATGCATTTATGTGCACTTCAGAAATGTGATAATTGGAAAACCCTGGTTTTGACGTTTCAGTCCATTATTGGATTTGTGACAGTACAAACTTCGTATTATTGTCCTCCGCTCATGTTTGACTACATCACTTCTGTTTCCTATGATTTCTTTCTCTCTTTTTCCCTTTTTTTCCCCCCACACATGTGCAAATGTAAAAGTAAATCAGATAAACAGGTAAATAAAGACATCAGAGTATTGAGAAATCCAGCTGCGTTAATCCCTTTGGTCATAATCAGATTCCTGCTGTTATCTGATAAAAGCAGGTTACATGATCACTTGGATAATCTGATAACTGCAAACACTGGATAATGGGCAGAATATTAGTATGCATGTAAAAGGGCTCAACGTTGTGATACTTATGTAAATATCACTGTTTACATGACAAAAACTATATCCGAGATCTCTGCTTGTTTCGTACAAACACGTAAAAGTCGAGGTGACGGCGGATCGAGAAAAACAATAGAAAACCCCAGATTACAGTTTCAAATAAAGAGCCAGAAAACTCAACTCTTGGTGTGTTTAGTCATGGCCTTGGCATGGATTTAATTTCCAAGAAGAGCACAGTAGTAAAAACCCAGTGGACTTGTATATATCAAACCCCCATGGGAGGCATTACAGCGCAGAGGACACTTTCACTTTACTACGCACAGATTATCCACTGAATGGGATTCCACACAGGCATCACCAGGCTTTTCCTCCCATTTAGTACATCTTATTCTGTGACAATTTTCAAACCTCACACTTCAGGTGAGTCGTGTTTCTTGGCAGTTTTGCAACAATACGACAATAAGACAAATGGAGCAAAACAAAGCTTTATGACAGACCTGATCTCTGTTGGAATTAGGGTGACATTTCATCCGGACAGTCCGGTTTTAGAGTTGTCTGTCTGGACGTCTGCCAAGTGTCCTCCTTTTTCATATTTTGTCCTCCTTTCAGACCCTTGTCCGCCACCGTTACATTAATCGTCATAAATCCCCACCCATTATTTACACTTGCTACTCTGCGATGTTTACAGGCAAAGATAGCCTTCTTGTCCTGCGTGTTCCTGTTTTATTTTGTAGATTTCCCTCCTGTGTGTTGTATTAGTCTTTACTTCCTGTTCCCCGTTTCTCCCACCTGTGTCTTTTCCCCAATTATCCCTGATGTCTCTCACCTGTTGTTTCTCCTCTTGTATATAAACTCTGCCTTGTCCTTGGCTCATTGTTGTTTCGTCCTCTTCGGTTCTGTCGTCCTGACCCCGTCTGTTCCCGTCTGAGTGTTTCTATAGTCTGTGTGTTATTCTGTCGGTCGTGACCTGTTTTTGTGTATTTTTGGATCCTGTTACTGTCTGCCCTCATCTGTGTCTTTTGGTGGACTGTCAACCTGGTATCGACCCTGTTTTGGATTTTGGATTTATGCCTCAGCCTCCTCCCTGCCTGTACCTTCGCTTGTGTTTTGTTTTTGGATTTGAATTTATTTTGCACATTTGATTTTTTTTTTTTTTTTTTACCTTTGTCTCTTCTGCCTTAGTTTTGTTACCATTGCCTTTGTTAAATAAACTGATTTGTGTTAGTCCGCTGTCTCCTGCTCCCTCTCTGCATTTGGGTTCATGTTCCCAAGTTCTAGATCTGACATATGTGCAAAAGTCCTGACAGAACTAGTTATAGATATAATTAATGAAACAGGAATTAAAACAGGTTGTAGAAATCCATTTGGTTTTTTTTTTTTTAGCCAAAACGAGTATAAAGATAGTTTTCACCTTGAGGGTTCAAATTAAAACTTTATGAACTATTAGGGTCCAAATACACAAATAAAAGAACCAAAGACTAATAAAAGTGAGTTTCGATAAATAAGACCTCACATTTAACCCATAAAGACCCAGTGCTCCTTTTGTGGCAGTTCCCAAATGATCTTTTTTCTCTATTTCTACTCTTAACTGATTTAGCACTTTTTTAAATTTAGTATTGGAGCAAAACAAATGACTTATTCTTTGTATATTTATGGTTTTACTTTCTTGAGTACAGAATTTGTATTTGTTTTCTGATTTGGGAAGTGTTTTGTGATCCATTACACTAAAGTTTTGTTTATTTTTTTTTTTTTAAGTTTTTTTTTCCGTCTGGTATTTGACTGATGAAAGAGGCTTCAAGTGCTTTGGTTGGAAAACCTTGGAATGAACTTGATGCAACCTGGAGGAAAATGTGTCCCTGGCAGATTCTTGAAACAATAAAAATTAAGTTCTCTGTTTTTGTCTTGGCACTAGGTAGTGTGTGTGCTTCAGTTCAATGGACATTGGACAAGATGAGTACTTGTGGCCCTGAAAACAACTTAAGTCTCCTTTTGCTTTCATTTTGCACAGTGATTGAAGTGTCAACATGGTTTTGACTTATGAAGAACCTGTAAATCCCACAGTTTGCTGTTTCACTCTGGTTTTATCCGCTGAGACTCACAATATTTTCCTTAACTTTTAGCTACAATATTAATATGATGTTATAAATTGCTCTTGTATACATCTTTTGGGAATGTAGGTATCATCATGCATTATATTGACAAACAAAACTGTCATTTTAAGGTTTAAAGTTACATAGTAGATGCATTTAGTGTTGTTTTCTTTGAATAGTTAATTAAAACTCCAATTCTAAAACCTT
>JAPSES010000081.1:652464-667587 GCA_029822895.1 Maxillicosta whitleyi | reverse complement strand
CTTCCGGATCACCCCCAAAAGTTAATGGGTTCTTCCCAGCCCCACACTCTACCCCTCCACCAAATTTGATGGAAATTTGGTCAGTAGTTTTTGTGTAATCCTGCTAACAAACAAACAAACAAACAAACAAACAGATGCGGGTGAAAACATAACCTCCTTAAATGACCATTAAAACCATTAAGTCTAGAAAATTGCGTTGTTTGGACAAACAATGCAATTTTTGGAACCCCTTGACCTCACAATCTGCTTGTTCTGTTTTTTGTTTTTGTATGTTTAAAAAAAAAAAAATCATAAATAAAAAGTTTTAAACACAAAAGAAAAATGCTCTCACATGTTTTCCTTAGTGGTAAAAACAGAATAATACACGATATAGACTATACGTTTAGATTTGAGCACACTTAAATGATTCACTAACGGTTTTGACAATATCGTACCCTGCTGCGAGCTTTTATCCTCTTGTAGACGTAGTCAGGGAAAGGTTTACGGGCGATGTAGCGTCCAGAGCCCTCGGTGGCGTGGAGGTTCCCTTCCTCCAGGACGATCTTCCCCTGGCTGATGACCACCAGTGGGCCGCCGCGTACCTCTGTACCCTCAAAGATGTTGTACTCCACAGTCTGGAAGACATGAAGACACGCATCAGTACTCAGTGCACGTTTACAACTACTCTGCAGTCATTTCATAATATAAAGTTTTCATACATCACTGATGGACATGATCAGGTTGTAAGGTTTAGATTGTCGTGACTGTTCAACCCATAAAGACCTAGTGCAGGGGTGTCAAACAATCGGCTCGGGGGCCAAAACCAGCCCGTCAAAGGGTCCAATCCAGCCCATGGGATGAATTAGTGAAATATAAAAATTACACTGAAGATGTGAACAATCAAAGATGTTCAAATAATTTTAAAAAAATGTAATTCAATCTAAAGTGGGTCAGATCAATAAAACACTATCATAATACCCGATCCAACTCCATGGGTTTTACTGGTGAATCAATGTAGTAGAAGATGACGGTGTTTCCACGGTAACTACAGAGCCTCTGAATATCTGATGACAATGAAAAGATGACAAACTGTATTTTACATTAATTATTTACATGGATTGATAGTGGATCGACAGTTTAGATCAGTAGATGCTTCTGGTTACCGGTGGCTGTGTGGGTGTTTATGGGTTATTGATTGATTGATTTATTGATTAATCCTTTATTTTATCTCATTTCTGAGAAATTTAAGTAACAACTGATCAAGATACATTAGACACAGACAAACATGAGAATACAGATACAGTTGAACTGATGTCCACAGCTGTCATCAGCGCCTCGTTTATGCAGAATGAAAAAGAACAAACATAAGGGAATTGAGGAGAAGAAAAAAAAGACAAATTCCACGCTATACTCTAACTCTACAGGGTGTAATTTCTGAAAAAAAAAAAAAACACAATATGAAGACATTTCTCTATAAAGGATCAGTGATACATCTGTCTACCGTCACCAAGTCAGTCAATGTTGAGGGTATTCATGAAAAAAAAAATCCTAAATCTCTACTTCAGATACCTTTTTAGTTCTGAATTTTCAAAATGTTCCCATCAGAACTTAATTTTATTACTAATATGCGTACTCTATCAATTGTTTGTCCCAAAAAATCCAACAAACCCTCAGAATAAGTTGCATAATATATTCATGTGTGAACGACTGTTAATAAGAATATTTACTTGTTTAATTTTTGTTTCCACTTACAGTTATTTCCCTGCATTTCCATTTTTACTTTGAGGAACTATACATATGAGAAATACAGGAGTTATTTTTAGGAAATTCAACCAGGATTTTATACAATTAATTTGGCTCAGATCAGAAGTGAGGTAACATTACAGAGAAAACTAAGCCTGCCAATAAGAATACTAGGCTTTCCTGCTAAATTATAACTCATAGTTTTCTTTTTTGAGCTCAAGATTTTCTAAAATAAGCCTCGACATAATGGATAACAGCTGATATTTTACGGTAGAAGGGGAGGTTTGAATGTCTGTGATTTCACACTGGTTTAAGTTGTTGTTGGACAGCAGACAGATGTGTTCTGTGATGTTTTATTACTGCTGCTTCTACCTAACATTAGCAACATTGACAATGTATTAAATCATCCCAGAAATGCCTTCAAAAGAGAGTTACGTTCATCCCCTTCGCCAGCTGTTGTCCTGCTCTGTTAAGGATGATGTAACCTGCGATAGCGCTTTAATGACGCAGATTTATGAAACTGTGATTCAGTGTTTAAGTGTAAAATCGCCGGTTTTTGATGTTGTAACTCCAGTGTGTTTGGCATGTCAAATTGACAAAATCTTCATGGATTATAATACATTTATGGAAGGAGATTAACTGATTTCACCAGGCTAGAGTTAAAAGTGTCCCCTATGGCTGCTAATGCTGCAAAACAAATTTTTGTTTGAGGTCGAGCGAAGACCTTGGTTCTCACAGAGACAAAGACGATAAAGAAGAAGATGAAGATGATGATGAGGAAGTAAGAAGAGCACGAGGCTGGATATTTGGGTGCGTTTGCAGCAGGAGTGTGTGACCAATTTGGACGCTGTGTGACTGGACTCTCCTAAAAGCTACCGAGGCTGAGGTCATGGTGGACTCTGAGATTTTGAGATGAGATCACCAGTGGGCGGGTTCTCCTGTGACACATACACACTCATGTATATACTCTCCAAATGAGCAATTTCTCCCATGAATATAGTCCGTCATTTTCTGACCGAGCGGAATAAAATAGAAACCAGAGAACATAGTGGGTTTAGATGAATGGTTTCCACTAACACACACTGCCTGTTACACTCCTTTACATTTACATTTCTTGTTCTGTTTCAGTGTAATTGAAACACCTTAAACCGTACCTTAAACCTTCTGGTCACCGCTACACATCCACACTCACAAAACCATAAATGTGCATTTCATTTGCATTTGGACGTTCGATTCTTCAGGCAGCAGCAGACCATGAAATTACACACACAGTGTCTGAAGATGGGTTGAGCGCGGAAACCTTTAAACAGTGTGTCGCCAGTTCTTGTAAAAGTATCTATCAGATTAAATGGTAAAGGAACATGTCAACATCTAGCAATCCACAGGATAAATTGAACCGCAGAGAGTGTGGGTCTTATGTATTATTCCGATATATTTATATTCCCCTTCATTAGCATTAGCTGTTAGCACAGTGAGTTTTTTGGGTTTTGTTTTTACACACATTTACACATTAAATTCTACGCAATACACCATTCTATTTCATTAAAATTTCCTTCATCAAAATGTAGTTTCTTTATGGATTTTTTTTTTTTTTTTTTTTTTTTTTAAAGCTTCATTAACTTGTAGTGAAATTCAGTTTTTGCCTTTTACCCATTCTAACACACTCAATACCTAGCATTAGCAAGAGTGATTAGCACAAGCAGTTCTTTTTGTGGTTGTGTTTACATTTACACTAGATAACATTATATAATACACTGTCCAATTTATTTAACATTTCTTTCCAATATATTGTGCTGTGAAAAAAAATAAAAATAAAAAAATATATATGTGTCTGTGTCTGTGTGTGTGTGTGTAATCTCAACATCACCAAATGCTTTCAAACAGCAGTTTTGAAGCATTTTGACTTGTTGGAGGGGCCATAATTAGCATTTTGACAATGGGATTGTTAGAGATTATGCATTAGCTAATGCTAATGCTAAAACCTTCCTTATTGACCCAGTAAAACAGTAAACTTCTGCATAACAAAGCAATTTTGGACTCTTGGTCATGTGATTTGACAGTTATAGTCAAAGTGTATGTCATGAAAAAAAAATTTAACCCTGCTAGAATCCTATTCAAACACAGTGAAAGAGAGCAGCACAACTCCCAGAAATAATATGCTGACAGTATTTTTAGAGAACTTCAGTGTAAGTCTATGGGTGTCAGGACATGAGAGCAGCATCTAGTGGCCATAAGTGGTATAACAATTTATGCCGTAAGGGCAGTGTGTTGAATATCAGGAAGAACTGAAACTATAATGAATTGTTATTTAGTTTTAATTTTAATACCTACTATTACTTCTACCACTGCTACTATGTGCTGTTCCCTTTACTCATAACAGCACATCATATACTTCCACCTGGCCTTGTTTTTTTTAATCTTCTACCTGTATGTCCTCCGTCACCACATATATAAATAACCTCTTTAGCTCCTGCCTGGTAGAGAACATCTTCATCACCCTTCTAACATTTAATTTTTAGCAAAAAAAAAATCCAAATAATCCCAAACACTACAATGAAGGTGTGTTCTACAGGGTTTCATGCCATAGTTATTATTAAATCTCTCATGTCAGTCACCAGTAAATAGTAAAAATACCATGTTCTCTGCACGCAGGAACCTACCAGGCATGTGTGGATGTATGTGTTTTATTGGCCAAAGTGAGGGTGCCAGAAATGTTTTTAGCTCAGTCCTCTGCCATGGCCCCCCGCTGTGCATAAGCCCCATTAAAATGAATCAGAGATGTTAAAAAAATGTCCTCTGTAAACAGCGTCCAACAGAAACCCTTAATCTAATCTGAGACATCTAACCAAGCTTCAATGTCCAACCAGACCTCAAAAAAAAAAAAAAAAAAACAGTGAAACCTCCTCCAAATGTCTTCATTACAGTGGTTTCAAACAATGACTGCTCCTCGCAGGATTTAGAAACACTCACACACTCGCAGAGATCTGCCTGCTAACAATCAGAAACGATGTGTTCCAAGTTCTCTGGCACATATCTGGGATGACCTCACTCCTCTGACTCTGTGTGAGGCCCACACCCTTCAGCGTCCAGACAGACACAAAGAGAGACATTTTGCAGAACACAGCCCATAAGTGGACTAATAAAGCACTGACATAAACACGATTATTAACCAGAAAAGGCACATAGCACCACCGAGGCCTCCACAGTCCTGCAAATCTGTCACCCGCTATCTCACCGGGAGGGAAGAAGTGTCGTCTGGGCCTGTTCCAAAGACTAGACCGTTCATTCTTGGCTCATGTTCTACAGCACTTTATTTAATTATAGCAAATAGGAATCTGTAGTAAAAAAAAAAAAAATAGTTCCTACTCTTCCTGCTGTCTCTCATCATGTTAACATTTATTTAAGCCACTGTCAAACTGTAATTACTTAATATCTGTGAGAACGTTTATACTTCCTGTGGGAGGGGTGTCTACCAGATGAATGTCTACGCACGATTACAAAGTGATATTGAACACCGAGTTGTGTTTCAGGTGAAAACACACCAGTATTTACTTTATTTCGCCACTTTACTGTCACACTGCTGCTGAAACTGTGAAAATTTCCCTAAGGTGGGATAAATAAAGTATATCTATCTATCTATTTTGAGAATGAAACAGATTTGGAGGTTTCCACCGACTCCGGTCCATCTGTAAAACATTAATGCAGAGATACTGACTTTTTAAGATGGTCCTTTTTCAGGTGGTAAAACCAGAACAAAAAGAGGGTATATACAGCAATCTTTGAGTCAAATTTACTACCATTTAATACCTTTTTTTACTACCTTCAGATGGTTTTTACAACCACCACGACATTGACTTGCACCGAGCATCAATCAGAAAGATTTTGTGACATGCACGTACATTTTGTCATCCAACACTTACTTACATCATTACCAGACTCTGGTGCATATTTTGTAACAGGGCATTAGTTACAGTTGCATTGATATGACGTCAATATCAAGTTCATATCACACATTCGTTTTTGAAGTAGCGGCGCAAGCAAGATACGATTTATTTATTTTATTTAGCCTATTTCATCAAAATGAAACCACTCATTGCCAAAAAGAAAAAATAATACCTATTTAAAAAAAATTAAAACCTTTTGACCGAATTTATCACCTTTTAAGGCCATTACATTTTGCACTTTTGATTTATCACTATTTAATACTTTTTAAAACCCTGCAGACACCCTGAAAAACTCAAACTAATCCTTTCAGAACCTTTTACGGTTCTATGTAATGCCGCTTTTCCACTCCATGGTACCGCTTCTACTCTACTCAGTATTCCTGTGGTTCTTTTCCACTTATGGGACCAGCTCGTCTCAGTTCAACTCGTTACTCTATGGTGCGTTACTTCCTGTCGTCTGCTCAGAGTTGCCGAAAACTCGCTCGTTGCGAATTTTCTCGTCTGGATTTTTACATCCGCCACCAAAGACTGAATCTCCGTTCCGTCTCTGGTGTAGTTTTGTTCTGTCATCATGTGGTTTAATGTTTCGCTATTCACTGTCTACTTCTGCATCTGATTTTCGGTCACAGAGAAAACTGTCTGACCAATCAGTGTCGTGACGTCACGTTTTGGTGTCGGTCCCAACATTTTGGAACCTTAGCTAAAAAACTAGTATCGGGTCCCAGATTCCAGGTCCTTTTTTTTTAATAGAAAAGCGGAAGAACCGTGTAGAGTCGAGTAGAGTAGAGCCGGTACCGTGGAGTGGAAAAGAGCCATAAGTGTCTTATGATTACGTGGTTTACAGATGTCCCTGAACTACTCCTGTATGTTCAGACACTGATTCCACTCATCTAAGCATCTTTACAATTTTCACAATCATGCATCATGGATAAACTTATGCTGTAAACATCTGTGTGAGTGAAAGGCTCAACATTTTCCACAGGGACGTCCCTAATTCTACTGACAATGAACTGGAACTGTCTTTATTTTGACCTTTTGTAATTGGACAAGTGTTACCAGGCTGTCAGCCCATGTTTTAGCCTAAACACGGACATTTTCAAGACTGCAAACTCAATGTAAAGCAGACGGTGAACATCGGCGGCGCCGGAGACAGAGTGTTGTAATTCAATTCCTCCCACGTTTCATGTGTTTAAATTAAATAACATTCTGCTCAGTGACGGACAGTGCTCGTACCGAGTTGTGGCTCTTGGCTGAGATGATCTTTGTGACCTCGGGGTCCCACAGCACCAGGTCGGCGTCTGAACCCACGGCGATGCGACCCTTGCGGGGATACAGGTTGTAGATCTTGGCGGCGTTGGTGCTCGTCACCGCCACAAACTGGTTTTCATCCATCTTACCAGTGACCTGAAACACAGCACAGATACTCCTTTAACTTAAATATCGGGATAAAACCCTTTCTTCTGGTACGTGGTTCTGGTTTGTTTAAAAATCGATGTATTTTTGTCCTCTGTAGGGGATAAGAGTTCATTTCTGTAAGTGTTTTTAAGTCCATACTGAGAGCTCTTAAGGCTGACTCCTTTGTTTTTCTTAATCTGCTCATAAATGTTAGTTTTACCAACTATTTATTGTTAAATGTGTCTGTTGTTTGTGTTTTAAAGGTGTAATCTTATAACTGTGTGTATTTGTGGACAGGTTCTTAATCTTAATGGGCAAAATTATTGTAAAGGTTTTATTATAAAAGCTTCAGTATGAATTGGATATTATTTATTCTCATTAAGTATAATAGAAACCTATGTTTGAACCACGTAAATCAAATGTCTGCAAATGATTATGATAACAGTGGAGAGGGAAGGAGCACACCGAAACATTACCTTTGTGACTGGAGACTGTTATTACATTTGTTTTTATTACATTAAAATCTGCTAACTTTTTTTTTATTACATTTGCAGTTTATTACATTTGTGGGATTAATATTATCCTGGTTAAATAAAGGTAAATTTAAAAAAAATAATAATAATTTTAAAAAATATGATGATAATAATAATTTTTTTTTAATGCTGTCCACTCCAAAGGATATTCCATTAAAAAAAATAAAAAAATGCATTTGAACTTGAAATGTTGCATTATTTACTTCCAATCAAAGTAATAATTTAATATAAAAACCCAAAACATTTACTCACTGGGTCTCAGGACAACATGTACATATGTGTTACTTTACTTAAGCTTTTGTAAACTATTGTCATGAATTGTTGCTAACTGTTTCTATAGTGAAGTACTGTTCATGTACATATTTTACCTGGTTGTTTATGAGCCCTGACCTTCACAGATCATTTCCAACAAATCACGGCGTAATTTCATGACCTTCTACTTATTTATGGATCATTTTTGTTTTATTGGGATTGTGGGAATAACTGATCAATAGCAGCATCAATGACATAATCTACAAACCTGAGGTTGGAACATATTATAATTATATAATACTATTATTGCAAATTGTGCCTAATGTCACTAATTTGCATTACGGTTATTGTAGATGCATGAAGCAACAACACAATTACTTTTTCTTTATAATTGCTAATACATTTAGGTGGTAAGGGGTTAAAAAATACTCTTACTAGCTCATATTTTGTTGCTTGTGTGTAGTTGTGTACTGATATTTGATTACATACCACACACTTGTCCCAGATGATGGACATCCTCTCCTCGGTGCCGTTGACCCCTTCAGGGATCAGGCTGAAGTCGTCTTTTCCCACGGCGCGTTGGGCCGTGTTGAACGGACAGTGTGCGCTTCCCGTCACCTGCAGGTCGCCGCTGTAGATGGAAGAGTAAAAGTAATTACTCACTTGTTTTATGGTGCACGTCTGATCTAAAGGTCTGGACGGGGCCGCTCACCAGGAGAGCAGGGAGTTGAGATAGTCTGGGGTGCTGGGGTCGGGGCTCAGAGGGGGGGAGGTGACGTAGGCGGCTGCTTTGGCCCAGTTCTTACTCCAATAGTGCGAACCGTCTGTTCCCAGGCTCGCAGTGATGGGCTCTCCATAGACCACAGTGCCTGCAAGAAAAAAAAAAACTCTTTGTCGGATCAAATCCACTGAAGCGGACTGAGATTTTCATCGTCTGTTGTAGTTTTTTTTTTTTTTGAGCAGATTATTATTTTACTTCCCTAATATTGAAATTGGCATTGGTTTCTTATACAAAGACGGCAAAACAGTTTCAGTTTCTCACCCGGTCGAGACAAAAACATTTCTAAAGTGGACCCACGTTCAGCTGAGGATAAAGTTGAAGTTAAAGCCAATCCTTGACCACCTCGGAGACTGATTCAAGCCAAATGTTAAACCCTCAGACGTAAAACTATTTTAGCGGTGACTATCAGATGAATTGTTTTGTCTGTAAAATATCAGGCAACGATGGGAAATGCTGTTCAATGTTTCAAAAGCCTGAGATGACAAATGATATTCACCACAGTGTCACAAGGAGGGAAATAAACCAGGAAATAGTAACACTGAATCTCAATTTTGACCTTTTGAAGAGAGATTATCAATTAATTTAACCATTAATGACCTGGAACTTTTTTTTTTTTTTTTTTGTGATAACTTTGAAATTAAATATTCTCAAAATTTTCCATGTGATTTATCAACACTTACAATAATAATAATAATAAACTTTATTTGTATAGCACCTTTCATACAAAAACTGTAGCCCAAAGTGCTTCACATTGATTAAAAATTCAAATACAATTTTAAGACAGGTTGAAATAAGAAATAAATAGGAAATACATTAAGATTTGATTGCACAGAATTATAAAAAAAAATTCCTCCATTATATCATCCTCTGCATTTTGTATTTGCAGGTAAAAATCAGGTGTTTTCCCCTTAATTTGTAGATTATATAAATACAAATATTATTATACCAAAAAAAAAAATTTTTTTTCAGCAAAATATATCATTAACTGAACATAAAAACTGTATCTATTCATTACTTGTCTTTTCATCTGTACAGTTTTGTTCATGACACACATTCTATGTTGATTCTGGTTTTTTTAGGCTTTTTTTCCACACGTTTCTGAGCTACACAATTTCAAAACAATTTCAAGCATTTTAGATGTTTTGATGACTTTTATTAGCAAATAATAATCACATTTGCGCAGAGTCGGTTTGTGCCACTACCAAAACTTTTGCAGATGATTGCGGATATCACAGATTTTCTGTCTTTTCAGACACGTATTGTGGTTAAATACATGATTATCAGCTGTTACTAATATTCTGTCAACTATGTCTCGAAACAGAAGCTTAGAAAAGTGCATGAAACTTCATCAGTTTCATCTATATTTGCACCAAGAAGAATAAGAAGAAGGTGTGTATGTGTTGTTTTCATCTGACTTTGCTTTCTGAAGTATCATTTCATCACAGACGACTTTCACTTATAAAGGATAAAACACAATAACGACAACTAAAATAAAATAAATTAGTCAACTGTAAACTGTTTTTTTATGTATGTGCACTTGAATAATTGTGTTTCAGTGCCTTCGTATTTCATTATTTCCATGTTTGTCTGGTGTTTTTCGTGCCTCACCTTTCTTCCTGGCCTGAGCGATGACATCGGCAGCACTCTTGCTCATCACCTTGGTAACGTAAAGAGGACAGTTGGTCTGATTGGCCACTGTCACGGAGCGGTTCACAGCCTCGGCCTCCACCTGGAGGAGAAGAGCATGAATAATACTTTAATTTGATCATCTCCAGTGTCATTTCTTGCCCTCTTTAAACCTTTTACACATAATCTGATGGAATTAAAGCCTAAACTGTGACACAAACATACATCCACTGTCTGGTCTATATACTTTAACCCATAAGGACGCAGTGTGACTTTTGTGTTAGTTCCCAAATGATTTTTTCCCTCTATTTAACCATTCCTAACTGATTTATCACGATTTAGTACAATATTATCCACTGAATTTTGCATTTTATCTATTTTTCTGTGTGTATGAAGATGTTTGTAAAATCTCAAGAGTAAAGTCAAAGGTTATTGTATCAAAAAAGAAAGAAAAACTGAAGAAAAGGTGACTTTTTCAGCAAATATATCAACAATTGAATGTAAAAACAAACATCTCCACCCACTGTCATTGATCCAACTCCACGAGTTTTACTGGTGAATCAATGTTATAGAAGATGACAATGTTTCCACGGTAACAACGGAGCTTCTGAACGTCCAAATGGGTCATATCTGATGACCACGAAAAGGTAATAAACTGCATTTTACACCAATTATTTACACGTATTGATAGGATTAGTGGATCAACAGTTTAGATCATCAGTAGATATTTGGGTTTTTATGGGTTAATGTTACGCAGTGATTTATTATTTGATGTATTTTTGCATTTGTTTGTGTTTTGCTCTGAAACATTGAATAGGTTTGTATTAAAAATGAAAATTGAACCTATGTTATACTTCACACTCGGATCTTTGGAAACATCATGAGCTGGTTAAAGTTTGATCCTTTGTGTTTTTTCCTGTTTTTCATCCATAGCAACAACAGTAAGGTAAAATACTTAAGAGGAGCTTGGCGCATTATTTTGACAAATGAGGAGCCAGGATTGATTTTTGTCAATGACACACAGTAAAAAATGTTCCAAAATGAGAAAATACTGCTGATTCTTCATATTGTGTAATTTCCCCTCGATCACTTTTTCCTTTTTTTTTGCTTTAGTTTTTAATAACCACCATATAATCATAACCAAAATACATTTAATTAACCTAAGTAGAAACAGCAACAGTGAACGTCCTGTTTCATTACTGGGCTGTGAGCGATTACTGGGGTTTGTAATTTGCTACACAAACAAAAATTAAATAGAAGACAATCAGAGGATTAGAAAAAAAAATAGAATAGGGGTCATTCTTTGCTTTTTCTTCCACATCTGGACGTTTATATGAGTAACACCACTGATTTCTGTAAAGGAAGCGGTAGGAACTATAGCGTCTCTGGATCATTGACATTAATCATAGGAAAGGCGATACGAGTTCATCTTACAGAGGTGTTTAAGTGTTTGCCAAGGCAGCTGGAGACGAAACGTAAAGCTTTTAATCAGAGCAGCATCAGCGGGCATGACTTATGAAAAAGGTCACGTCCTCCGACAGCAGTACTACCCTCAGAAGTTTATTTCTTTAAATTAGACTCTAGTGTAATGTATCAGAACGGCGAGGCTGCTTTAGGACAATGTGTTTTACATTATAGCGCGTAAGGAGCGCGGCCGCTGGACAGCCCTCGGGGGAAAATAAAAAAGGGAAATGCTAAAGAAAAGGTTACGGAAGCTTCACATTTACATATTTCGCTGACATTTAAAATAATCACAGTGGATTAACTTGGCATTTTAAGCATTTCTCTCTTAGTTTGAGCATACATTTCTCATAATTTCATTTATTGTTAGCAGGTCTGAGCTTACATTTTTATATTTTTACCTTTGATTATAAGTAAATGAAGTTAAGTTTTAATGTTTGTCTGAAATACAACGGACGGAGGAACTATGATAACTATATACATATTTTTAGCTGCTGTTTTGAATGAGTAGTTTGTGATTTTTGTCACCTTTTTAGAAACAGAAGTGACTATATGGGCAGAGCAAGAATGTTATTTGCTGGGTTTACTTCCGCCAAGAAAACTATTACAAAACATTGGTTTGTACCTGATCTTTGTATGAAATCCTTCGGGCTACATGGTCTTTTTAAAATTGTCAGCGTGGAACTTGCCATTGCCGGATTGAATAAAGCTCGACCAAATACAATAGAAACATGGGAACATTTCTCTTCTAATATAAGTTCTTTGATAAGACAATAGCTTATGTCACTGTTGGTTTTTTATTATTATTTTTTATTATTATTATTATTATTTTATTATTACTGTATTATTATGTTTGCTGCTGTTTGTTTACTTTGACTTTTCCTGTTTAGAGATATGTAATACAATATGTCTGTACCCCCCCCCTGTTGATAATCAATAAAATGTTGACCACAAAAAAAAGGGGTAGAGCAAAGAGACATCTGAGGGGTCAGAGGTCAGCTAATGCTAAACACTAGCTTATTGACATGTGAAAATGGTGAAACTTTATCAAGATCTCAAGAAATTCTATTTGACCTAAAAAGTGTTTATTTCATCTTTTTTTTTTTTTTTTTTTTTTTTTTTAAATATCATCGTTTACATTAAAAAATATTTCAGTTTGATTTTAATTAATTTTACTCAATGTTGACATTTTTATTGTCATTGTTAAAACATTTCTTCAGGCTTCACAGTTTGGTTCAGGTCAGATTCAACCCAGATCCAGAAATGTCTAAATCGACTATCCCACATTAATAAATATATGTAATATGGAAATATAATGTTTCAGATCATTGTTTTTAAGTTTTACACACTTGTTTTTCGATCAAAAATATCTACTATCAAACAGTGTAATGTCCTGTTTTACATAATACATAAAAAAACATTATAATTTATATATAAAATTGACCTGAACCAGCCTCAGTGTCCAAAAATCTGTAGCATCTATACAAAAGTATAGCATTTTTAAATATTTTTTCATTTTTGGAGATTCTGTAGGAAAAGTCATCAAATTTCAGGATAAAAGTATGATGTTTATGATATTTTTTACTACTGTTGAATGTCAAAACAGGTCAAATTTAACCCGACGAGTATGAAAAGGGTTAAAAATGTTCTACCTCTTTCTGAAATATGTGTCAGTTCTGCCCATAAATATTCTTTCACACCACAAATAACCATTTGGTTTATTCAACTTTCAGGAACAAGAATCATAAACACTGCAATAATAATAATAATATCCTCCTGACACCCAGAAATACATTTTTGTCCTCTGTAGGAGACAAAAGTTTAATGGTTTTACTTTAAAAATACTGTCCACTGCAAAGGACATTCCATAAAAAAATAGAAATAAACAAATAAAAATAATTTTTAAAAATATATTGGAAAAAACTGTTACATTATTGCAGTATCTGATCAAGACTGTTGTTTAATACAAAAAAGCTAAAACTTTCACTTTGCTGGTTGGAATGAAACATCCTCCAGACTGTGTGCGATGTGCCCCAGTAATTTAGTCTTTATACTGTTTTTTTTTTTTTACTTTTCTGGTTTTATTCTTTTATACTACGGAGTCTGATCTAGGCCAAAAGTTTTGTGAATCTGGAATGTGTAGGTTTAGTTAAAAAAAAACAACCTAGAATTTCACTTAAAAATGTAGCTGTGGGTTCAATTCTTGTCATATTCCAAGATGAAGCTGGAATAGTCTGGGACTCTAGATTTATTCCAGTGTGAGTTTTTCTCCTGACTCCATGTTGAGAAGTGATTCCTCATGACTTTATATGTGTAATAAAATGTCACCGTCTGAATGAATATCAGGTCAAATCTAGACAGACCATATTTATTACCATTAATCTGAGGCATGTGTGGATTTTTCACATTCCTCCCTCAGCTCCAATAGTCATAAAACCACTTCCTTCTTTCTCCTCTCCTCTCTTTAAAGCCATCGGAGCTCAAACCCTATCTCACCTCCTCAGGGCGGCTCAAGACGTGGCCCTCGGGCCCCGTGATGCCCTGCTCCAGGATCCGACGCTGCTCCTGAAAAACAAACATGAACGTGCGATGAAACCACTGAGCAAAGACCTGACGGGACTATGCACGTAAAGCTGCAGAAAAAGAAGCGTGACCATGATCTCCAGGAATATTCAGCCTCATCTGTTGGTTATTAACAGCTCAGTGTTGCATGTGTCATGTGATTGTGGAGAAAATGATGCGTTCTAGTTTTTATAAACTGCAGACGACCTGTCGGCCTTTGTGCTCTGAGCTGATGATGGCTTTATTTTTCATTTAATGACAATTCCAAGAGCAGAGAAACACATGTCTTTTCATCTCCTGATCCTGGATGCCGTACCTCAGCTACGATGTCGCCGTTCTCAGCGTGGACCTGGGCGATGGCTCCCAGATCTCGGATCACACTGAACACCTCGTACACCTGCAGCAAAGATGAGCACACAACGACGGTCAGGAAATACACAGATAATATAAAAACAAGCCCCGGAAGCAGCTTTTTACTTCTTCTAATGTCTTAATGGTGGTTTAAATGGTAGTGTTTTAAAGGTAGGGTGGGAGATCTTGGAAAAAAGTTGGTTCCAGCAAGTGAGATTTTGAAAATATACACTCCTTCCCTCCTCCCAAAGGCCCTGCCTCCTCCTCTCCGGAGGGGAGGGGCGGTGGGGCATTGGGGAGGGGGTGGGAGTGCACTGATATTTGATGGATGTATTAGGCAACCAATAAATGTAAAGATGATTAGTACATTGATTGGTCAGAGTTTTCCTCTGATTACAGCCTCTAGACCGCACCAAAACGTTTTGTTTTTTTTGCAAACATTTTATTTCAGTGGGTGCAATGGGAATGTGAAGAGGTTTTCACGCAATATTGTAAA
>JAPSES010000081.1:635584-652364 GCA_029822895.1 Maxillicosta whitleyi | reverse complement strand
GTGTGCTGTCTGGGTACACATTACAAGTGAAAATATTGTTTATCAGGGAAGACGCTTTGTGAAATGAACTGGATCAGAACCACAGATGCAGGAGCCCAGTTTCCATAAGTCACTCTCGTAAAGCCTGCTCATTGCACGTAAAATGCTACCTAGTGCTCCTTTAACCACAAAAAAGTTATACTTCCTCCCACTCTTTCAAATATCCAAATGAAGTCATACTGTGTCTTCATGTATATGTACAGGCTTTTGTTTGTCTTCTTATAATCTGTTTCATTTGTAAAAACTAACTAGGTGCACTTTGTTTTGTTGCATATTTGAACTAAACTAAACTAAATAAATAAAAAAGTGAATCAAATGTCCACCAGATGCAGTTTAAGTCCTAACATTTATCTGAACATTGTGATCAGTTTTAAATTAAAAAAAAAAAACATCTGCAGAAATATTTACAGGTAGATTTTCATACAGCGCCAGAAACACAGTAATAAACTAATGAATGCAATAGCAGCCAATCAGAAAAAAGCAACAAAACCACCTCAGTCATCAGAAATCGTTCCAAATTGGTGTAAATCGCCCATAATCTGTTCAACAGGAAGACATTTCTATGTAATAACCCTGTAAATATCTAATCTATTTTCATTTTTGCAGACTCAAAATGAATTTTTTTTTGTTTGTTTTTTAAACCAACAATGAACTTAAGATGTTCTAACAAAGACAACTGCCATATTAACACAATGTATGAATCCATTTTACTCATTTAAATCGAGTAAGTTGCCCTTTTTACAGCAGTCAAGTAAACCTTATAATATTTGTTAAAGCAAAAAAACAAACAAAAAAAAGCACCCCCACATTGGTGTAATGCTGCAACTGCTAATACAAACAACAGAAATCCAGTGTTTGTTCAAAATAGAGTTTTCTATGAAGAGTTAGATGAGAAAACCCTGCTCACAGAAAAAAAAAGGTTTTATTTCAGCACATTTTTTCAACATGTGGATAACAACATGAGTTTGTAGCAGAGACCGAAGAGAAAATACACCAAAACAAAATCGGTCTGTGGCTGGAGACGATGAAAGATTTAAGGCTTGTTGAACGTGTTGGCTGTCAAAAGCTGGAATCCACTGTTCAATCAATCAAAATAAAACCTACTGGAAAAGACTTTTTCAAAGTTAAAGCGTCGTCTTCTCTGATGCCGTTGGATTTTCACATTCAAACTCTTCAGTCGCTGGAATCGAGTCAAAAATACTTCTATTCTGATTAAAATACACATCCATTGACTTTTAACCCTCAAAGACGTAACGGCAAAAAGCATCTACTGATCTAAAACATTTAAGAATTTCTAATCCGGTAATCCTACCAATGTAAACAACTGAGGTAAATTCTTTTCACGCTTATCGGATATGAACCATTTGGACGTTCAGAGGCTCTGTTGTGAACGTGAAACACCGTCATCTTCTACAGCAGCGTTTCCCAATCCCCAAAAACTGCACCAATGATCCAGTCTGTAACAACAATCTGCTGCTTCTGTTTGAGAATAAAAAATAAAAGTGAACTGGTTCTGATGTGGTGGTTCTGTTGATAAAGCTTCCTCAGCAGTGATGCATATACTGTATATCCTGTACTAAATGTTGTTTTATGTCTGTCCAATAACAGGTCTGTCTTGTAAATGAGACTGTGGGTCTCAGTAGGACTACATGTAATAATACAGGTTGAATTAAATAAATAATATCCCTGAGGCAAGACATCAACTAAAACAACCAGAGGAAAAGAATCTCAACAAAAGAAGAAGGAAGTTTTAACCTTTTCATACTAGTCGGGTCAAATTTAACCCATTTTGACATTCAACAGTAGCAAAAATACCCTAAACATCATTCTTTTATTCTGAAATTTGATGACTTTTCCCAAATTTTGGCAAAATACACAGAAGTGAAAATATTTTAAAATGTACTTTTGTACATGTTCTACAGATTTCTGGACACTGAGGCTGGTTCAGGTCTTTTTTTATATAGCCTATAAATCATTATGACTTTTATGTTTTTATGTGTGTATGTGTAAAACAGCACATGATACTGTATGATAGCAGATGTTTTTATCCAAAAACAAGTTTGTAAAATTTTAAAAATATGCTCTTCCTGCTCTGAAACATTATATTCCTATATTACATATATTTAAATTGGTAAATTATCTGCACTTCTTTAGTTCTTTTCTACACCTTGGTACTCTTTACAAAGCCTCACATTCACCCATTCACACACACACATACACTAGTAGACAGCTACTGTGCTAATGTACCATGCAAGGCACTGCCATGCCAGACCCTATGGGGAGCAATTTAGGATTCAGTGTCTTGCTCAAGGACACTTTGACATGTGGAAGCCAGAATTTGAACAGCCAACCCTTTGGTCATTGGACAACCCACTCAACCAACTGAGCCACAGCCGCCCACTAAATATATTTATAAATGTGAGACAGTCTATTTACACATTCTAAATAAATCTGTAGTTCAATATTTGGTTTAGACACTTACTATGAGGGAATTCTGGTCAAAATTGAACCAAACTGTGAAGGTTTAAGAAATGAACAGCATTGGTGTGAGAGTAACTGTTGATAGAGTCTGTGAGTATTGATTATTCCTCTATTACATTCACATTGATCTGTTGTATAATACGATACCTGCGGGATATTATTATTAAAACATCCTGGGTTTAAAGACTGAAAACCCAAGCGCATCACAGACCAAAAGAAAAGAGCTGCTGACGGAGAAGTTTCATGAAATCAGGATCAGATCAGCTCTACAGGCTCAATGAAAATGCCTGCCAGTTAAACATGTAACCAACGGCAACGGTGTGTGTTGTTGTCCAAATGGAAAATATCCTGGAAACATGAGTGAAGTCAGGTGGAGAAAGCTGCCAGGTCATTGAGCGCTATGATTTATGCGTCCTGGATTATTGAAAAAACAGAAAGGTCTGTGTATGTTCAGACACAAGATGTGTTCAGGAAACAACCAACGAGTATTAAATATACCTTCCTACAGATTTGTTGGTACTTGACAACAAAGTGGGCCCGCAATAGACTTAACAGTGTCAGTTCACTATATAAGGAACCAAATATATTCCAGAAAATAATGGTAAAAACAATCATTAGCACTACTTTGGCTGGAATTTACAAGTATTTTGTCCAAGAAATTTACTTAAATCCAGCCTTTGCCCTTAACTTAGATTCAAAGCATTACAAAATTGCACTTTTCTGATCTCTGAAAATCTGGGTTGAGACTCTGTTTCATTATTCGATAGTTGTTACTAAAATTCTTGATTTATCCGAGAAATGGCATAAATATAAAATAAAATAATATCTTCACGTTTCAAGTTCGACTGAGAAAATTCACTAAAATACTCTCTTCTATGTAGAAATGTATCATTAACCCTCAAACACCTCAACAGCCAAAAGTATCTATTGGTCTAAAATCTTTAACACCTTTTGAATAATTAATTACATCGATACATTTTAATAATGCAGGTAAAATGCAGCTAGTCATTTTTTCATGGTCATCAAATTTGACCCATTTGGACGTTTCAGAGGCTCTGTAGTGAATGTGGAAACACTGTCATCTTCTACAGCATTGACTCACTCACCAGTAAAACCCATGGAGTTGAATGAATGACAGTGGATGGAGATGCTTGTTTTAATATTCAGTAAATTATATATTTTGCTGAAAAAGCCATTTTCCCCCCTCAGTTTTGGTATAATAACCTTTATATTTACTCTGATCAATGAATTAAATATTGGAAAATACCCTTTTTTTTTTTAGGTGAAAAATACTAAATAAAGAGGGTAATATTATAATAAGTGGTTATACATACACCTTATTCTCTGTTTCTCTGTCCGATCTAAATTTAAGTCAACTTTTATGATACATTTTACCTACAGTCAGTCTAAATTCAATAAAAACTCCATGACTTCACTTCAGTCGGTACCAGACGTTCATGACCACATGCATAAACTGACATCCACTCTGCCTGTGTTCTTTTGGCTTCATCAACAGGGAAATTCAAGATCATTCTGCGTAGATCTGATGTGTGAACAGACATAACAAACGCCCCATCACCGGGGACGACGGCACCCTACAGGTGAACAAACCAGTCATCTAATGATCCTTCATCCACTGAGGATTGGACTCACACAGACTTTAATCCAGGACAGTCTAATTATATCCTGCATCTATTTTTTTGCCTTCGTTAGAGTCTGATTTCCTTTGGCAGAAACACTACCTTTGATCCGTTTTCCCTTTGTTTTGTATATTTATATCTCTGAATGTGCTACTTTGAAAATAACCCAAATATATTTAATAAAGTGTTGACAAAAGATTGAACAACAATGGTTTTTCAATCTTTCAAGGCCTTTAAGTGTAAATGGTGCTGGGAAGGTTAGCCTATATATGAAATGTAATGGATTACAGGTCACTTTACTGTGAAATAATTACAAATAAGTACCTGTTTTCATTACTTTTATGTACAAAGGTTAAATATTAACTTGTTTAATTATGCCTATAGGGAAATTCAATCTTTATATTACAGTACAGTACCTAGCATTAGCATTAGCAATTAGCATTTGTGTTAGCATATAGCACATGCCTAAGGAAAATGCCTACGTTGAAAAATAAGTAATAAGTATCTAAGTATATATCTGATAAGAGGGTTTAGTCTGATAATATAATGTGATAATAGAGTAAATATATTAGACCTTGTTATATTTCATTACTTTTCTGCCAATTTCTTAAACTATAAACCTGAAATGTCCTGAAAAGAATAAATGTAAGAGATCACAAGTTCGTTCCTGCACAACAAACAGAATGAAAGATTTTAAGAAAATAACAGAATGAAACTCCTGTCTACCAGCAACTGTGATTTATTTCAGTTTTTTTTCTTCTCAATAACATTTACCGTGACATAATGATGTAAATATAAAGAGTTGCATTTTTTCTCAGTGTTGAATTATTTAACATATTTTTGTATCTATGATGAGGAATTCACTTAAAGCACTTTTTATGCCTAGTTTGTTTAGTCTGGACTTTCTGAAACACTGTCATTCAGGGTGATGGTCTCAGTCTGGAATAACTGATCCACTCAGAAAACACTTTTTATGTACATAAGAATACTGCACCCATTTTACACAAGCCTAGGATTTTTAACCCTTTCAGGCATAATGTTATTACAGTTCAGTTTTGAATTAAAGCTACATTAATGACTACAACTCCTATTTGTTGTATCATTGTGTTTTCTCATATTTGTTGCACTCAATTTATCATAATTGCTTTTGTGACACTTGAATTTCCCCACTGTGGGATAAATATAAATAATAATATATGTAATAAGTCCTATTTTACCTTGATATATTATTAGATGGATCCAAAACACGTTGTTACAAAGAAAATATTTGTCATTTCATTTTTCATTTTGTGGATAATTACATTTTACACCAAAATGGTAGGTTTTCTTAAAGCATTATTATATTTTATAGATGTATTTATGCTTAAAGAATTAATACCATTAGGTTACATGCTAAACTGCTGATGCATGGACTCATGAAAACAACAAATAGTGGTGCATTATGCTAAAGAAATAAGATATTTTAACAATCCAAGTGGATATATTTTACATCAAAAATACCACTAGATTATTAACAAGTCATACATTAAAAGGGTTAAAACTGAGCCTGTGATGATAAATAACGAGTAGATGGAGGTTTGTCGTGTGGTGTTTTATTGAGCTCAGTGTTAGAAAAATGAAATAACTAAATAAATAAATAACCAACCACACCAAATGCAGCTGGAAAATGGGGGAAAGTTTCATGAACCCTGGTTTAGAACCAAACTGTCAGGTGTGAAAACAAAAAGAGGAAAAGTAATAAGGTAAATTCTATACCTTCTATAATGGGAGACACACATTATAACACATGTTATGATGATGACAGGACATATTAGACAACCATGGAAACTCTACTAACAGATTAAATGTACAGGATGAAACTAAACCTCAGACTTTAACAAATATCTTGTCATTCGATGACAGTTTCAAACGTTCTGCTTCGTCAGCCTGAACCAAAGTAACTGCACAACCCTCAAATCATCAAGTCACAACATAAAGAGCAAGCATTCCTACTTAGTGAATTAGGTATTTAATGAGTAAACAGATCAATTGCATCATTAATCTATCAACTATTAAGTGAATTGAGTAGAACTGTTACAGAAAGTGTTTTTTAATGGTTAACTTTTTGTCATATTCACTAAATAATACGTGACAGAATGGTTTGTGCTGTATTTAATACATCTTTTATGAGGGTACTTCATCATTTATCATTACATTTATTGAATATGTCTACTGTTGGGATGTGTCTACTTCCTGGCGTTAGGCTAGGAGCCTTTCAAATACTGAAAGATGCTTCCCATATTAAGATTTGTTCCATTTATTTCTAGTTTTTGCAGTGTCGTTCAACTGCATCTATGTAGATGTTCCAAAAGAAAGAGGAACACATGCAGAAATGACATCTGTATGAAGCGTTGCCTTCGTTCAGTTGGAGTTGAGAAGTTACGTTGAAAAGTTTTGCTGATTGCACAAAAAACATATATAAAAACTTCTGGTGGTCATTTTTTTTTATATCGTCTGTATAATTCACTGCTGCCTTATCTTATATTCATTCTAAATAGAGGCCAGATCAGGCCTGAATCCCAGACCAGCTCCAACCCCAGGTGGTGAACTTAAGGAAGTCCATCCATATTTAATGAGAACAGCCTGTGATTGTGCAGACGACATGACTCCATCTGCTGTTTAGTAGACATCACAGCTCCGCCCATGACCACTGCACCACAATTTAAAAAAAAGCTTTCATTCATAATTATTTCTAATCCAGAATCTAATTGTGATAATCTTCTGCAGAGAGACAAAGAAACACAGAGGTCTTTTGTAACAGCTGCAGCCTATAATGTTTAGTTTTTATTAAATTTAGCCTCATTCATTTCCTCCGTTTTGGTTTAATAAGCTGATCCAGTTTTCACTCTGAAGCCAGAAGACGTGAAACAGCGACTGGAGTCCATTCGTTACCTAAACCCTGAGTCGAGACCCCGTCCAGCTGGAAAACATGACTAAGAGCCTCCGTGTTTCAGCCTTTACCATCTTATGCTACATATCTATCACGCTCCTCCCTGACATGAACGTGTAAGCCTGCATGACTAAGGTGCTGCATGATAGAAAGCATGTGTAATCCTGGAATTTAGAGAAAACACTTCTGTCTCTGACCCAGTTTATTCCCTCATGATTCTTGAATAGGTAGTCGATTCATTTCAATTTGACTTAATCACTGTTTGGACTACAATAATCCTCTGATCTGTGAGCCAACTGGCTGCAGTCAAAGTAAAAAAGAAAATGATTTCAAGAGGCACAGAAAAATATTTCCTCAGGAACTCATATGTAACTTGTTCTAATGCCCTTTGTTCTTTTTAGATGATTGACGAGCAAGATTCAGTTACTTGATGACTATGTAGAGGTGGGCAGCAGCAGAATCATGTCACGTAAATTAGGTTTGGTTGTTTTTTCATAGATTAAATTGTACATTTTCACATTTCTGTTTTTTTTTTTTTTTTTTTTTTTTGTTTTTTTAGTCAAATACAATTTAAATATGTCCAATTTATAATGATGTCAGACAAGACAAAACACCATAAATCCTCCCATTTTGGAAGCTTTAGAAACTTTTTGATTCACCAAATCCAACTCTTTCAGCACTATCCTGACTGTTGACATCTGGGTTTCTGTAACCTGCAGCAACATACTCACATTTCTTCATGTCTTCACTTGCGTTTGATTCAGCAAAACAACACAAAAACTGCTACAGAAACCAAGGACCAACCTGAGGGTGCTTCATACAACACAGGGACAAAACTAAACCTTCAGATCTGTGGGGCCTTGGCGGAGGTACCACGTCTCAGACTACATGAGCTGAATCTGTGCATCTGAAATAAACCACAAGATGATCTAGTAGAGGTTGAATAATGGAATATAATAAATAATAATAATAAAAGCTGTAGGAAAGTACCATCAAATCTACAGAACCAAAATATCCACTGTTATAAAGTGACCAGTTTTTGCCTTGAACAGAAGCAGAAATTAATTTGCCTCATTAATCTGCATCTCTGTTTTTTATTATTCAATCTGCAGTGAAGTATATATTTTTTTGGCCTGTTCTCTTAGTGCAGGAGTCACAAATTAACTCACAACACAATACTATCACATTATTAGACAATTGTGACAAAATACGTCACAAAAAAGCAGGATTTATACTGTACTTTATTGTGGTGTTTTCAGTTTCATGACTGAAATGAACAAAAAAAACCAACATGGTTTGCATTAGATTCACTATGGGTTTTTTTTTTTTTTTTAATCTAGTAGATGTTGACTCATGGTGGATTTTTATAAACTAATATAATAATAACAGTTTCTAACAGAGATAGCAATAAGCCAGATTCACTCAGTCTGTACAAAAAAAAAACTGACACAGTTATAAATGACCATCAGTCAGAATTATTTTACCTCTACTTTCTACTGTTACATTTGTTGCAGTGTGTTTGTATGTGTTTTGTAGGACTAGGGATCACAAATTAGCTGACGATACAGCACTATCACATTGCAAGACAATCATCTATGTTGCAGTTTTACATCTGTATAAGTTAATTAATTAATTAAAAACAGGAACTGTGCATGCATTCACTATGGAGTCATATAATAGTGGCCATTTAATACACAAACTGTGCTGACTGCAACTTTGACATCCACATGTGCCATAAGTTTCATTAAAAATACTACTATCTAGTATCGATCAATAACACGTCAAAAGAGGAAGTAATAAAATATGTCAAGATATTGTCCTAAAAATTGCATTTAACTTGAGCCTAAAGAGAAGGTTTGTCTCAAAGTCTGAATAAGTTGACATGATTTAAGTCTAAGGAAACATCAAGGCTCGAGCTCTTTTAGTTTTTATCTGTCAAGTGATGCCATGATGGAAAAATGTCCTCTGTCATCCTAACCAGCAGCCACCACCCTGATCCAAACATCCTCCTTTGTTTTCTGTAAAGTGAAGACAACTGTCACATACACTTTGGATCCAGATGTTGAAAATGTCAGGAGCAGGATAGACTCTTTAGACAATGAATCTAAACCTCTTCATCTGCACAAAACATATCAGTAGTAAAGTCTGAGACGTTAAAACAAGCTCATTTCATGTCTTTATCTGCATGATTTGACCCACTTTGACATTTTAACCCAATTATTTCAGTCCAGGATGGAGAGACTGTGGCCTCTTTACTTGATCAGCTCTGCCTACATGCTTCTTCCCTTCATTACACAGCTGAGGGAGAAACATGGAAGGAAATAGGACCCTCTGTCCCCTCCCTTCCCCTCCCTATTCTCTACTTTCCATTCAAGCACCACTATCCCTGCAGTGATTCTAGGGATATAAAACCTCCCCGCAGTGACACCGTTAATGTGGCCTCTAATGCTTCTGTACAGCACCCAAAATAAAAATAAAAAAACACAAATCCACATTTTCCTGAGTGAAAACAGAGCTTGTAATGAATAAAATCCCACCAGGGAGCGTCACATGCGGGATGCGGTGGAGCATTTGCCCACCAGTTGGTGTGTAGTGATACCCGGTGTAACAAAGACCACCGGCGTCTGGTCCCGGTGCACACACCACAAACCCTGCACAACTTCCAACACCACATACATTCACCTTTACGACCACACGTTCGATGCGTTTTGTCCAGATATGAGCACTTGTCGCAAAGATGCTATAAAAAAAAATAGGGTTTTCAGCCTGGACACATTATTGGATTCCAACTCGATTGATCGACTCTAATGTGTATTGAACCTTTAAAGCATCACAGCAGACCTTAAACTACAAAAGCACCTGCAAAAATGCGTTTAGAAAGCAGCCTTCCTGCACGTTTATCCCCCAGTATCCGGCTCAGATTTATGGAGGAACGCAGCGGCACAAGGACCGCACCGCGCCGGTCACATCCTGCACCCACACCCGCAGGCCTCCACGGCCACACACCGGACCGCGGGCCGAGGTTTAGCCACATGAACACGGCTCAACACTCACTGTGATGCGGGGGATGTTCTTCTTGCCCTGGTAGCCAGACATGTCGACCGGTGTTCGCGTTGCGCTGCTGGACGTGGATGGACGTTAACGGATTAACGGCTGCTCTCCGGGTCGAAACGAGGATGAGGAGGATGAAGAAGAAGCCGGTTCGGTCTCGGCTCGGTCCGGTCCTTGGGAGGCCACAAATGTGAAAAAAAAAAATCAAACTATCTATCAACTCCGGATCGCGTCCTGGCAGCCTCCCGGTCTCCACCGATGCACCAAACCCTTCCTTCCCAGACGGAGTCAGACAAGAGGGAGGGAGGGACCAGGACTAAGCCTCTGCTCCAGAAAAGAACCGCACGGAGCATGCGCAGAGCCTCGCCCTGCTCCATTGACAGGAGAGCCTCACTAATGCCATCAATTGGTCTCCCTGGATTAGTTGAGGCAGAGAAGCAGCAAACAGCCTGCAAACATCCTGCGACTGAACAAGAAACAGTCAGCAGCCATCTTAAAGTCAGACACTTCATCTGAAGGGTCGGAAAAGTGTGGATTTTCACCAGAGCACGAGGCAGGATACTGCCATCACAGTGCACTGATCTTTATCTGACAAAGTATAGTGGGAGCAAAAGAGTCCCCAAGGTAAGAAGGAAGTGACAAAACAATGATAATCACACTCAAAATGAAACTTAAGAAGAATAAAACTGACTTTTCCTTATGTTTATAAATGAATTTACAATCAGGATGTGATCATTTCCAACCCAATGCAACCTCCTTTTTAACAGCGTCAATGAAAAACTAAGATTCTTTTCAATAAACACAAGAAAGCAATAAACATCATACCCTATCTCATCCACATGCACCAAAGAGCAAAATATCAGCCGGTACCACTCAGATTAATTGTGATTTATTAACCTTTATTGTCAAAATCTCGTTATTTTTTCAGCTCTTTCTTCATTTGTAGCCTGTTTGGGGTTTCTCTGCTGCACATCATCTTTTTAAGAGGCAGTATAATCTAATGATATGTCCAGGTTTTGTGTGTTTCTTAAATGTGCAAATTAAATTAAGTTAATAAACACAATCTGATGATGCTCCTTTTCATATGTGTGACATATTAAAGGGATCACAAATAAATCTTAAACTTGTTGATTCAATCCATCAAACTACAACAGACATCATATTTACTTCAACAGCCAATAATTTCGACAAATAACTTCAAAAAAATATCTGTAAGTGGGTTTTATTTGTGGTCTGATATGTAGAAGTGTCACTTTTGTCAGCATTATATTCATTTCGCGGTGCTTTTAATGTTTCTAAACCTCACCTGTGCAATAATTAGTAATCATATATAGTTGAATTTTTAACATATCCTGTCTTTGTGTTTTATTACCTGTGCAAACAAATGAATTTAACTGAAATTAGACACTGCAGATTTAGGCTCTGATGATGCTTCATGTCACATAAGTGTAAGATTAAAAGGTTCAGGTGCAAATATTGACATTAGTCTCAATAAAATCTCAAATTTAAGAGAGTCCACATTTCCAGACATGAACCAAACTGGAAGCCTCTGAATGTTATAGAATAGAATAGAATATGCTGTATTGTCATTGCACAAGTTGTGCAATGAAATTGCAGGTATTTTGAACTGTTGTTGTAGTAAAACCTCTAAATTATGATATTTTTATTTGGAATTTGGGTGAAATGTTAAAAAACTATTGAAACATGTACCTATGAGCAGTGGTTTCCTCATCTTTTCCAAAGCTTTTACTGCAAATAACTACAACAAGTCATTAAATAAAGTTAAACCTAAATATGTCTTCTGTGTTATAAATTATATATAGTTAGCATCATTTAATTGATACTATTATTCATTTTCATCCATTCATCAAGTCATTTCTACTACAAAACCCAATATTAGACTTGAAGTAGCACAAACATGTAAGACTTAAAGGACGTAAGAGTTCAAAGCAAGTAGGTAAAGAGTGGATAATGTTCCTAATGCTTTCAGTCAATATGTAACATGAAACCATGACCCAACACCACCATCCAAGGCTTTTAACAGCATCCTGAGTGCTTACATATTAAGTAAAGAGTCAGTTTCCTGAACCTTTTATTAGTTTTACTACCATAACTCCTGTTCTGGTGTCAGTGGTTTAGCAAAAGGAAAAGTTGGCCCACAGACTGATGACAGATTTTCCTGCAAGTCATGCAAGTCAGAGCAGCCTTGTTTTGTCGATCAGCTCCACACCCTCGGTTAAAGACACAAAACACACAGGGGACCTTGAATGCAACACTGCTGCATCCATGCATCACGTTATACAGTATGTCCAAAAAAGGCTGGGCCGTTCCCATTCATTTAAGATACATTTTGTTGTTATTTTTCTTATTCAGACACTGATTATGCAGGTGTTTTTTTCTCAAGTAGTAGCTCACTTACTAAAGTATAGTACTATGATATTTAGGTAAAATGTTAGGATATTTGAACATATTTGGGTGTATCTTGTCAGTTTATTTATGTATTGCCCTTTTGCATGTGTGTGTTTGTTTGGGAGTATATGCATTTGAAAACATAGGTGTAGAATTTACATTTACATATAAAAGTCATAATAATGATTAATTAAATGCAAAATATGTGAATAATATTAAGATCTGTAAATATGCATTTCAGTGTATATTTTTTATATATGTACATGCATGTCAATGTATATGCAGTAAGTCTATTTATTCCAAGAACATTTCGATATTTGGAAGTTCTGCAATAAAAAAATCAAACAGAAAGAGGAGAGAAATCAACGCTGATCTCAGCTCTAAAGAACAGGAGCCACTCCCTCTGACTCTGCATGGTGGACCCTCGTCTACTCGATTACATCACAATGCTTTCTGGGAAATGGAGGCACAGCAAGTTGTCTCACAAACTCAAAAAATGAGTGGGGGGGAGGCTGGAACTGAAATACTTCATGGTAATAAATACTCTGAGCAAAATCAATGGTTGGTGCTAATCCAAAATGAAAGCAAAGCAAAAATAAACACATGGACACATACAATAGGCATGTTAAAACATAGGTGTACCCTTTTATCATCCAGATTCTGCAGGGCTTCCTTGCCGGTGCTCTCCCTGATTTCCACCTTCCTCGGCTGGGAGATGTCGGTCTGCCGGTCAATGACTCGCCCCTCACTCCTTCCCCTACACGCCGACAGCGCGTCAAAGTCCAGCGTTTTGCTGTCGGAGGATCCTTCCACCGGGCAGAACACGCCACAGAATTTCTGCCTGGGCCTGGCTGGGCTGTCAGAGCCCACGCTGCTGAAGAAGGGTGGCACTTCCCCGGTGGTCGACATGCCTGGCAGGCAGGGAGCAGCTGAGGGGCTTCTGTTCTGGTGCTGAGGCTGCACAGATGCTCAGGTTCTCCCTCCGCTTCTTATTGTTTTTTCTGACCAGCCACCGCCTTTGCCGGTTTTACCAATGCAGGTGGTCGCACTGTGACAAAAGCGCAAAAAAAATGTTAGGCTAATGCTACGTAGAGACGCTCCCACTCTGCAAAGCCAGAGGAAAACGCCAAATAAACCTAATGAAACAATGCAATCCACTGTTTCCTCCTGACTGTGATTCTCCTACACATCAGCAAACACTTTGAACTGCTTACTCATGAATCCAAATTAGCCTCTAGCTTACAGCGAATATTCTTCACGCGTCTCAGCAGCCCAATAGGATACAGGAGGAGGATATTACTGATGAGGGATTACCTGTAGCCTGTGTCACCGCGTCCAGAGTCTGGTAAAAGGAGGGGCGCATTCAGATCTGAGCGTCCGGAAATGATCCCCTCTGGTCCAAAGTGAAGACTTGTTCTAGAGATGGAAGTCCATCGGAGACTGAAGGCTTGACTCACGGTATTCGCCAGCAAGACCACGATCTGTGTAATCTAATGAGAGGACCACGTCACGGAGCTGTATTTACTCCAGTGCAGGGCGTTTCTCAGTTTGAGGTCAAGAGGCGATCAGCACCCTGGACAGTTCCCCACAGTCACACCCAGTTCCCCGGTGAAGGGAGCTGTCCGTTCAGCACCACCCGGTCCGAGGAGGAGTCCGGACCCTAGACCTGGAGACACCTGATCCTCCAACACCTGGACCCGCGAACACCTGCCTAATCCTCCAGTACCTTAGTTTAATCATCTGCACTTTAACACACACTATTATAAACTCACACTCAGGTCATCCTTCAAGTGAAACTGCAACACATAGTCTTATTCCACAGTCACTTTTACTTCAGTTGTGTATGTAAGACTAAGAACTTTTACTTTTTAAAACACTTTTATTTTTTATTCTAAAAAGTTTACATAGTATATAAATTACATATGTTACACATATAAGGCACAGTCTGGGATACAGTACAAATATACACATAATTACCACTCTAAATATCTTACATACTTCCAAACAAAGATCATAGATTTGCACTTTTTAAAAATATTTTTACGATAAACTAGAGGATGACTAGAAAAGGCAATGTCACAAAGCTGGCAAAGGTCCGTTATGCTTATGTTATGTTTTAGTTGTAATGTTATGGTATTCTACTTTTACAATGTTCACTGTACACTGACTGTTTAATGACTGTACACTCACAGGTGTGTGTGTGTGTGTGTGTGTGTGTGTGTGTGTGTGTGTGCGTGCGTGCGTGCGTGTGTGTGTGTGTGTGCATGCATGTTCTAAAATAAATTGCTGCTGTGAGATTGTTTTATGAGATATTTAAATTACTGTGTAACCACTGCACCCATTTGGACATGTTAAAGAGGTAAATTAACTGAGATTATTCCAATAAACTGCAGCTAACACTGAAAACATCAAATTTGGATAAAAAGCAGCCCCAGGCGATGAATCTAAATTGTCACATCTTCAACTCAATGAAGCATTACTAATAATCTAAATGTATTCAGAGTCTACTTTACATACAGTATCGCAAAGATATTCTTACATTTACATGACTGCATTACTGAAAATGCACATAGTAAACTGATATGTTTCAGAATAATGTGACGCTGTTATTGATCCCTATGATGGTTTCTCAGCAGCAGGACTGATATAGAAAACACTGAATCATTAGATATTATGCACATGAACACACAGATTACACAGAGTATTAAGTACTAGTGCTACTAAACAACAAAAGCAGTTAACATTTGTGTCAAAGTTTACTACTTCAGAAAATAGGACCCTTTTTCATTTCTTTTTCTTATCAAAGCCTCACTGTAGGCAGAAGGTTAAAGAGTTTACAAGAATGCCATTTCTATAGTGGGAGCTGCAGGTGTACTGATACTTTAACTTTATTTCATTTCAAGAGTTTGCAGACTCTGGAGATCTCTTCTGACTCAGCACTACCATCAAACCAGCTAAAATTTATCTGTATGGAGTAAGCAGTGAATGCCAATACTCCCATTATTATTCAGGTATTGACTTGTTACTCTCCTGCAAACTTCTGCTCTGAGAAGTGTTTTTCAGAGTCTGCAAACTTGACTTTTTTTTTTTTTTTTTTATGTCTTGGGTTGTGAATTCAAGCCTGTTCTTTGTGTCACTTACGCCATCCTGAATTCTGCATGTTTGAGAACATTGAGAGGGCTGAATAATGTTATTTTTTTAAATGATAATCTTTGTAATTAAAATGATATTCAGGCACATATAGGTTAATTTCCTCAAATACTGGATAGCTTAATGGTTAACACTGCAGACTTTGGTGCGGAAGGTTGCCAGTTTGAATCCCAGGTGGGCCCTTGGGCAAGTCTCTTTACGCTATACATGCCTATATAACTTGTAAGTCACTTTGGATAAAAGCATCAGCCAAATGTAATGTAATGTAATGAATATGGTGCCGATGAAGATCTGGAGTTGGTCCCTGAATGCCTTCAATGGCAGCTCACTGCTCCTAATGTAAGCTATAAGCTAATGCTAATGCTAGGTAATGTATGGGTGAGTAAAATACAGAGATTGAATTTCGCTGCTAAGATAATACATTTTTTAACCTGTAATGTGGGTTTTCAGTGACCTGCCACTCAAGTCAAGTCAAGTGGCAGGGACTGGAATTTGCAGTCCTTAAACACAGGCATCTCAGTCAGAAAGTGTCCATTATATGATCAAAGTCTTCTCACTGTGAAGGAGAGAAGACTTGACTCAATGTGTCCATATATAGTTCATGTAGGTTTAATAGAAAGTGGGGAAAATAAGATGTTCAAATAAAAAAGTTTTTTCTGATTTTGAACAGAAATGTTTATTTTAAATAAAACTTGTGTGATGATCAGTGGCAAAAAGCTGACGTCACACGTTGAACTTTTCGAAATGTTTATATGTGGCATGAATCCAGTTTTCATGGTAGTTTTAAAGTTGAGGTTTGCAGCGGATAGATGACTGTGAGGTACAGATAAATGAGTGATGCATGGGGATCAATACGAGCCGGCAGAAACAGCTAACACACACACACACACACACACACATTACAGCAGACAAAAGCTCTGCTGCACAAATGGAAAATGTTTTAGCACTGAGTCCAGTTTCCATAACAACGTGGTGGGCAGAGAGTGACTTCACTGCCACTATTTCCTCTCCCTGTGTGTGTGTGTGTGTGTGTGTGTGTGTGTGTGTGTGTGTGTGTATGTGCGTGTGTGCGGGCTTGCGT
>JAPSES010000081.1:591656-629189 GCA_029822895.1 Maxillicosta whitleyi | reverse complement strand
ATCTAGTGACAGAACAGCTCGTCAAGAAAGAGAGAAGAAAGAGAACAAGAAGAAGAAGAAGAAAACGGATGCATTTCACCTGAGAACATGTCATATCTCAGGGACAGGAGTGGGGGGAGGTGGGGGAGGGGGGGCAGAGGGAGGAGACACACGTTCTTCTCACAACAGCAAAACATTCTTCAACAACTCATGGCCACTTCTCAGGCACTTTTCATTCAGGTTCAGGTTCAGAAGGAGCTGGCAGGAGGCGTGGTCAATCTCTTTCCGATGTAGACCCTGAGGAGGAAGAGGAGGAGGAGGAGGAGGAGGAAGGACACCGTTACAGATCTGTCCCTGAAGCTGATGAGGTGCATCAACTACATATGTGACGTATCGTCACATCGGCAGCCAATCACATTCCCAGAAAAGCTCAACCTGCCGACGCCTGCACCTGAAGGCAGGAGCTGAGCCTCGAGTGATCGATTCAGGGTCATTTTTCTGTCGCCTCCTTTTCAGCGTTTCATCAGTGGATTGACAACAGCAGCAGAACATGTACACAGTGACAGAGAAACCATTAATGACACACAGCACGTACGTCTAATCCTGTGTGGATGTTTGTCGACACATCTTAAAAGGTCAACTTCTATCATTATTTTATTCTTACTGCTGTGTCTCCACTATGGTTGAATACATTGCGCGTCATTTCTGTGAAAAATTATGTCCTATTTTTCTTGCTTGAAGCTGTTTTCTGTAAGCTAGAAGAGGTCTAATGGTTGAACGACTGGCTTTTCCGGTGTCCCTCATGAATATTCATGACATGTTAATAAGGCACCTTTGATTGGTTTAAACAAGGAGGGGGTAAAGAAAAAAAAAACAGGAAGAGGAAAGGAAACGCCCAGCTGAGTGTTGGTCGACCCGCATCGATCTGTTGATGGAACGTCCGTAAAGTTTGTGGATTTAATAAAATGTTTTCGTAGATACAACCGTACGTCTACGACCCTGAATCAGACGAGGATGAAGATGAAGGCGAACGGCCAATTCTGATTCGCTTGTCGAAGAACGTATCCGAATGGTAGGCTAATGCTAATGCATCACCTAGCTTCTGTCCGCTGTTCTTCCTCTGGAATGAGCCTGTGGGCATAGCATACACGGCTCTGGGCGGGGCTTATGACATTGTGACGTAGATAAGTTTGGCCTGATCTGCTCTGCTCGTTTCTCTGCAGGTTAACCTTTTAATCAATGACAAATAAACCCGTTTAGGTCGAATTTCACTGGGTCTTGGGGTGCTGCGTACATATACTGCTTGTTGTGACCCACCACATTGTAAATAGAGCTACTCAAAAATGTTTTTTTTAGCGGAAGGTGCTCTTTAACTGAACTGAACACTGTTAACATAAGACGCTGATGAAAAGTTAAGAGGAATATTTAATAATGTTTTTTTTAAAAAAAAAAGACAAAAGTATCCCACTATTCTGTGTCCAGTTCATTCAGTGATACATCGGGCCTATATTTTCATATATTCTTACATCATTTACTAGAACACTTATCCTACTTGTCTATGAATTTTTTCGTAATCCAAAGAAATGTCTGATAATGATCATCTCTGCTAAAAAAATGTGAGTTGTTTTAACGTGAACATGTACCAGTGTTGCATATTCGTGTAAAAATATCTACAACGCATGACTTGGACATTCCAGAATGTTTGACTTCATCCCACTCATTTATTCTTATAAAACAGGATGATCCAACTCACTATTCCATGAAACTATCAAAACACATCATCCTGGATGTCACAGAGAATACGCAAGATTTATGACACTGATTTCACTGAATGCATCTGAACTTGTGATTATCAATCTATATGCAAATTATATTTTCTAATGAATTGTGTACTGTCGCTTAATCTTTACATTTTGGTCAATTATGGAGTTTGTTTTTTTCATACAGATTAACTTAATTGACCCCCAGGTTGAAATTCAGTGTAAAGGTCAAGGCAAAAAAGTTATTTTGGCTTATTTAGATAATGGGAAATGGCAAATGAGAGACTTAGACAACAGTTGAATCCCAGTATTGAAAAATATAATTTATAACACAGTATAAACAAAGACTCAGACTCATTAGTCTTTTGGTTGATCTATACAATTTCAGTTTAGCCTTGAAAAATTAGTATAAATGTAATTTTTAATAGCCGTAAATTCTCATAAATGAGCATTTGATCCTATTAATGTTTGGAAGCAGTGACCATAGAGTCTAACATTTGGTACACAACTGTATTGTGTATTAAAATTGGACTGACAGCAGGTTTTTAAAGGCCTACAATAAGGTTGGTTTCTAAGGAGAACAGGTAGATAACAGATTAATCATATCTCTAATATGGCATAATATGTATTTTGACTGCATTAGAAACTGGATCAGTGTCGAACATCTGAGTCAGTGATTTACACCTAAATGAAAGAAAGCAAAAACTAAAAAATCTCAATAAGAGATCGTTAACTTAAATAGTAAATTAATCAATAAAACTGAAACGAATTAGAAAAAAAAACACTAGATTGCTACTTGTCGGGTTCTTATGTTCTTCAACGTAACTGTCTCAATTGTTTTCTTCTGTATGTAAAAACTTTCTATATTTAAAGCCCCTCAGTGGTTTCATTGTGAGACAGTAGTAAACACTGAGGAGACACAAGTTTGTTTTCTGATTTGGAGGTGGTTTTGTAGCCTTACAGATATATTGTCGTTAGATTTTATAGGACTGTAAAGTCTCATTTTAAATCACAAAATGAGCAACAACCTTGACAGACCTAAATGAAACACAGAACAAACAAACAAACCTGAATCAGAGAACATTAATGTAAATAGAACATTAATAAATAAATCTGGAACCAACTATAAAAAAACATACAAAAAAACCCCCACTGGATTGTTACATGTTGAATTCCTATTTTGTCTCATAATAAATTATTCTATTTAAGCCTAGAGTGCATTGATGTCATTATATAAACTCCACTGTGATTCCGACTGTTGTCAGCGGTACTTGTTGAAATACTGTCATGTACCAGTGAAGTTGCCTGGGGTCTACTTGTACTGACATTATCAGAGTGAGGAGCCGGGATTATCGGAACATGTGTTATCACAAACAGAAGGGGCTCCTGGGAGTGTCGGAGCGCAGTATGAGACAGACGGCAGGTGTGCGGTCTTTCACTCAGCAGCTGCTCTTTCTCCTTTATCACGCCGATATAACTGAAAAGAGGTGCCACAGCTCCCCCTGCTGGGCTCCCAGGAACACTTGACAAGATTACAACCAAATGGAAATAAGGGGAGGCGAAGGCGTGTCAAATATGAGCTAAAGCAGGGTTGTCAAACTCATTTTACTTCAGGGGCCACATTCAGCAAACTTTGATCTGAAGTGGGCCGGGCCAGTGAAAGAATAACATAATAGATAAATAATGTCAACTCCAAACTTTTCCATATGTTTTACAGTGACAAAAGTAAAAGTAAAATTAAAAATAATAATAATAATGTTTCCATCTATAAACGTTAACAAACTCAAAAAATAAGTCTAATTTTAACAATATTCTGCTTCAGGTTATCATTTACACCTGTTTATTATAACTTACAGACACGGTGGATCTACAAATACACAAAACATTTAGCAACAGGAAGAATATTGTTAAAATAGCACTTAAGACATTTCAGGTTGTTCATATTTGTCCAGGTTCTTTTATTTTTTTGTGAAATTATGCTTAGTTTTAGTGTAAATATGTGAAAATATCTACATTTAAAAAGAGAAAATTTGGAGTTGTGAGTATTTATAAATTATTATGATAGTATTTTATTGATCTGACCCACTTGAGATTGAATTAGTCAGAATGTGGAGCCTAAACTAAAACGATTGTTCATATCTTAATATCTATTTTTGCATTTCACAAATTCATCCCAAGGGCCAGACTGGTCACTTTGGCGGGCCGGATTTGGCCCCCGGGCCACATGTTTGATAACTGTGAGTCCCAAGTTAGTACCCGACAATATTTTCACACTAAGTAGATCTGTCTAAATCATTAAACAGACGAGAACACCAAGAATTACAACCTGTTTTGACATTTATCTACACAGATTGAATATATTCTGAGTAAAAACAGACACATTTTCTAGAAAGCAAAATGTTGTACTGTAAACATAGGTTCAGAGGATTGAACAAATTCAAGTGGAAATAAAAGTAAAAGAAAAGAATCATAGAAAAAAAAAGAAGAAAGCCAGAAAATATCCATCAAAAAAAGAAGAGGTGTTTTTTTTCTTACCCCAGCCCCAGAGCGAGGATGTGTGATAGTAGCAGCGAGGGGATGAAGACTTTGAGGAACTCGGCAGAGAAGATTCCTCCTTTCTTCATGGCCCCGGTCTTCCTCATGCTTAGAGTTACTGAACGTCGAGGGTGACGGAAATGAAATTCCCTGCACAGATCGCACTCAGGTTAGATGTTTCCATGGAGGAAACTTACCCCGATTTCACTCAACAAACTCCGTCACAGAAGGACTGAACTATTAGTGCCGTTTAAGAGTTAAAACCGAGAGAAATGAGCTGTTTTGACAACGCGACGACAGGCAGTTATTATAACGGAGCTAGACAAAAACACCGAAGGACGTGAAATTATGGTTTGTTTATGAATCACTGCAAATTTTAACCTTGACTGCAAGTACAGCCAAGAAACACAAAGAAGATAAATGCACACGTGTTGATCTGTTCCAATTAAGCTACAGAGATTGTAATTAGTTTGTCATTTCACTCTGGCATTTTGTTGTGTACAGGGTTCCTTTTAGACAGTAATTATTATTGTTTATATGGAAATTTATCTAAAAATATACAATAAATTAAGCACTCGTAGTTCAAAGTACAGCTCTAACAAGGCCCATCTCTAAACAGCCCATAAATATTTTGACAACATACCAACAGTAAATTTACGATTAAGAAAAAAGATGGTCTAAACCAGTGTTTCCCCAACCAGTGTGCCGTGACAAATGTTCAGGTGTTCCGTGGAAAATTATTCAATTTTACCTGATTGGTTCTGTAAGCCCACAGTGTGATCCAGATCCATAAACTGCACACACCAATGATCTGGTCTGTAACAACAGTCTGCTGCTTCTGTTTGATAATGAAAATAAAAGTGAACTGGTTCTGATGTGGTGGTTCTGTTGGTAAAACCCCCTCAGTAGTGATGCATGGATTAGTGAGTTACCCATAAACCCCAGGTATCGGGTTGGGGCCATAATATACAACAATATACAACAGAGTTTAATCTGGGGCTCAGTCTGAGGGATCCCTGGTGTACCCCTCTGAAATTTATGGTCCAGTTCAATAAATATACTTTTTGTGACATTTTTGGTTGGTGGTGACTTTTTTTGTGACTTTTCTAATGTCAAATATGTGCCATGGCGCAAAAAAAGGTTGGGAAACACTGGTCTAATCCCATGCACTAGTGTTAACTTTGATGAAATGTACGCAATTATATTTATGTCAGTCAGTCTATTCATAAACGCCGGCTCCTGTGGTTAATCCAACCTCCAACCAGAGCCAGCAGTGTTCTTTCCTTAACCTGCAAGGTTTTCCCATGACATTATAAGGGGTAAATTTGGTTAAATAGTAACTAACTGAAATGCTACAATGACTGTGGGTGGGCCTGCTGGTTTTGCTTTCGGATATTTTTCCAAGTTTTTCCCCATATGTGATGATAGAAGTCCACTAAAATGATGATAACCTATTTCTCATTGAAAAATGTAAAGGTTTCTTGTGGATGGGCATGTGGACTCCACATCCATGCATCCACATCTACTACAAACTTAGGGAAAACACCAGAGCCCAAACAGCATCTAAGCCCTATGACAAAAACCAAAGGAAAACAACAACAAACCTTCTAAAGTTTATATTTTGAGTTTTGAAACAAACACCGTTATTGAAATGTGACCAGTAAAACAATAATTTTTCCCATAAATTAAATTCTCTGATTGGTAATTAAAATCATTCTGAAACCCTGTGCAATAATTGTGTGCCCATTTTACGAAAGATTTTGTCTCCCTAATAATGAAAGTACCTCTATTTTAGTATCGGCTGTAAATGTTGTTTTATAGTGACCCTCCCCTTTACGGTTGAGGTCTGCATTAGACCGTTTTCTGTGACGACAACGGCCTCCATGTTTGTGCTTTAAACTTCATTTAACGTCTTATTATCTCATGACTGAGCACAAACAAGCAGCTGTGTTGTGTGTCTGGTTGTCATGGTAACATTATGCTGAAACTTACTTGGGGGGAATGTTTTCTGGTCGACTGGACCAGTCAGCAACCCAGTCTGCGTCCTTCATCAGGATGTCCATGTCCCTCTCCTTGTCCAAGACGTCCTCCTCTGACTGCAGACACACACACACACACACACACACACACACACACATACACATAACAGTTTAATCCCAAATCTGTGACACTCAGAGAAACACAACAGAAAGGAGTAAGAGCCGTAAACGATTATGTGATTACCATGAACTGACAAGTTATTTATAAACCTACATGCTCTCCATCTGAACACAACAAATCACGTACAAGAGTAAAACATTTTTCCAGATGGCATCCACCGGTTGTTTCACAGCGAATCTGCGTGAACTTAGCGGTATGTGTACATTTACGAAAACAGTAATTGGAAAAAAAAAGAAAAAAGAAAGAAAAGAAAGACATATTTTAGGTTAAGTTAAGAAATGAAAATATGAAATAAACACAACAAAGACTTCTTAAAAATACTTAAAATACTAAAAAATACTAAAACAAATGCAAGAACAAATAAAACTGTAGTGTAAATACTGGTGCGCAATTTAATAATACATATTCATTTCAATTCCTTTTAAATGAACTACACTGATTTAGTTACAAAGAAAATGAAGCTATTTGGTTACTTGTACAGAAAAGAGACGTAAGCCGAATCTCTACTGTAAGAAGCTGATCATTAAAGGGTCTTTTCAATAGTCCTGGATTGTGTTGATGTCAATAGAAACATTTCCACCTCCACTCGTACATCTCCAGATCAGTTTCAGGATTGATCATAACTGATAATTATTCTACCCACCATTGAATTTTATCTAAAAAAGAAGAAGAAAAAAAAAAAAGGTAGGGTGATTTCCTTTAAAACCAACACCTGACAGACATCAGTGTCTAGTTCTTTACAAAGCCTCAAATGGCAGCAAGCCTCCATAGATTACAAATTAATTAAACTCATTACAACTATTCAACATGTTGAAGTGATCGACTGATGTTTGGCTTTCTTATGATGAATGTACCTCCAAGACTTAACATGCATAAAAACATGATATTACAGGTCAGTTTTTGTTGGACGCTCATCGTTGAAAACTTAACTTCAGTTAATGAACTTGTTCGCTTTAAGTTTAAGTCAACATTTGTATACCGACCATTTTTCCCTGTACGTGGGGGTTAACTGTGCAGCGACAGACACATGTTGACTGGCTTGATTTTTACGTCGGATGCCCTTCCTGACACAACCCTCTGTATTTATCCGAGCTTGGGACCGGCACAAAGGGACACTGCCCCCTTGTGGCTACATGTTTAGGGATGTGTAGAGCAAAGGACCTTTCCCAAGGGTCTCGAACCGGCAATCTTCCGCACCAAAGCCAATGGCGTTAACCACTGAGCTACCCAGTAGCTTTAAGTGTGTGCCTTTATAAGCTGTTTGAGTTGAAAATAGTTCAAATAAGTTAAATATTTAACTAAACTGAGATAAAACTGTGCAGATTCAGATTTTTAATTCCTGATTCTGCACTGTACAACAGGTGAGTGTGTCCAATCCTGGTCCTGCATGTTTTAGATGTTTCCCTCTTCCTTCCAGCACACCTGACGGTCGTTATCAGGCTTCTGCAGAGCTGGACAACAGGCTCATCATTTGAATCAGTTGTGTTGGAAGAGGGAAACACCTGAAACAAGCAGGATACGGGTCCTCCAGGACAGGGTTTGGAGACCCCTACTGTAGAAGATCCCCGGTGTCTACTGTGACCTGAGCTATTGCCGTTCGTAATAAAAGTTTTTAGAGAAAAGAGCCGCTAAGAGTAAAAATAACAGTAATGACAAGCTGGGCAAACCAAACACGTCAACATTGGGTGGCTGTGTGATTGACATTTCCATGGAAACCAAAGGTACTCAGCGGATATCATTTGTGTACAGATGCACTCAGTCCAGGGCTGGTGGTTACCATGGGAACAGATCAATGGTAGAGGGCCTGAACCAGTCTTACTTGGCTGTCTCTTCTTCCGTCCACGTCGAAGATGATCTGTCCTTCGTCCTGGGGGCTGTGGGGCCGCGGCGGGCTGTGGGCGGAGCCAGAAACAACAAAACAGATGCTTCGTGAGTAAAGTCTGATCATGTTTAATCCTCGTGCATGAGGTCATCAGGTTTATACTGTGAGCGTAGTGTAGCTCCAACGCCTAAAACAAATCATTATACAAAACATAAATGACTAAACTCACTGATAAAAACCAACTATAACAGAAAGAACAACCTGGTAATTATATGACAGCTTCCTTTTTAATCAGACGGCATCAGAAAAATACAGGCTGAAAGAAAATAATTAACTTGGCAGGATGGAATAAGGACACGATTAGGTTCATAGCAATTAATTAATGACACAAAGACGGAATGTTTTATAAAGTTTAAAAATACAAAATAAAAAAAAAACTACAAAATTAAAGCTTTATAAACAAACCCCAAATTCTTTGAAAAGTCAACCAGTAAAAGAAAAATCTGATGGTTGATTGAAGGTACTTCTAATAACAACTTGTTAGTTATTATTAATGCTAATAAATAATAACTTGTGACTTGTTTCCTTCTTATTCATGATGAGCTGGGAGTAGGAAATGCTGCTTTTGACTACTTTATTCCTGAAGACGCATGAATGCACCTGTGGGTTTTCACAGGATGCTTGCTCTTTATCCAAATAAAAATTCCAGATTTTATCAAAACTGCTAATGTTTTCCCCAGACCTTGATTTTATGTATTGTTATACTTTTGTGCCTACTTTTTTTTTTGGTTGAGATTGTACCTGTGGCATGTAGTAAAAGAGTTCATGTTAATAAATATATGAATGAGTGTGTCGTTGGCAGTAAATTGTGTTTTCCTGACAGAAACATTTTCAAAACATATGAAAAAAAAAAATCACAAAAGTGCGAGATTATCACACGAACAAGTTTCACTACAATCATTCCAGTGCTGACTGGTCAAGTTTGTTACATGCTTTCCTCATGTGTTTCTTATCTTACAAGATTGTGTACCTTTGAGCATACTTGAAAATTTGACTATGAAGACAACATATTCTGTACTTTATTAAGGCTTTCACACAAAATTCCAGATTTTTCAAGGTCTGGACAGCAGTATTTCAAAATTCTATACTTTAAAACTTTCAAGACCTGCATAAAGACACTGGTTTCAGTCATGGGCAGCGACTTAATCAACAACAGCAAACACTTTGACAGTTCATTAACTGTATCCATTAGGACTGTTATTGTAGTTATTGATTACCCCAATAATTATTTCCTTAACAAATCCATAAATTGATTCTAAAAAAAACAGCAAATTGTAAAACATGCCTCTTTGACGTGATCTGTTGGCACCTTCAAATAGCAAACAGTGACTATTAAGACTAAGGTTAAGACTAAGGATCTCCCAAAGGTTTTTACATTATGGCTGTGTAGTTTTTGATGTTATATTATATAAACTTCCTTTTTCTCTCATAGTTATTGTCGTTAATGTGTCACCTGTGTCCTCGACAACAGTGAAGTGCTGCGCCTGTACTGTTAATTACACAAGTTAACAACAAAGTAATTCCCTAAACAAGTAAGAGCATAATCTGACCGCTCTGCTGCTGTAACATTATTAAGACAGTGCTGCGGTGTCGTTTGAGATCCTGCTTATTACAGATCTCTTCTTGGCTCAGATCCTCACAAACGTCCTCAGGTGACTCACTGACAACTGACTGATAAGCTCTGCCTTATTGCAGCCTCAAGGTTTACGCACAAGCACATGATGAGGCTGTGAGCAAGATTTTCGAATATGGTCAAGTAATATGGGAGGAAGACTGCGAAAGTGAACGTCATTTTATCGTTATTTTCAGAGGTAAATGTCCCTTGAGCAGCCATGAAGCGAGAGTCAGAGGTGACTCCACAGACCGTGACCTTTTCAGACTTCCACTGGGATGTGAAAGAAAGTTGAAACTTTAATAAGGTAAGTGGACACTATTAAAACATCTCCTACACTTTCCCCCCTGGTGGGTCTTTACTCCCTTTTTACCCCCATCTGGGCTTTTTAGGCAGAGAACATTTGGATGAAAAATTAAATGAAGTTGCTGTTTGATCTCTCTTACAGCTCAGAGCCACTGTTTCCATTTTTTATTTTAATGGTTCTACATTGGATTAAAAATGCTTTGACCCTTCCGCCCAAATTTGCCACTGGCTGCTACAAACTTAGTTCATCAAGTTAAGAGAGTGGAGTGTATTGGGATTTATTTTACATGGGTTGCGTTTTTAAATAAAAATGACAGTTTAATGAAAATTGGACAAAACCTGGTCAAAACATAACAAATAATCAACTTTAAAAAAAAAATGTTGTTTACAAGATACCTGTTTGATATTAGGTTCATTGTGTTGCAATGGTCCAAAAGTAGAAAATCATTAGATAACATTATTTGCAGGACATTTAAACATCAACTTGAATCTCATGATCATGACAGTGCTCTGTCTGCACAACACAGACAAACTTCACTTTACTGCTTGGCCTGAATCTTCAACCAGGCTTTTAAGAACTCCTGACTTTCTTTGAACCCCTTCCATCACAGTGGAAATAATCCTCTTGCACTCATCTGAATTTAATGTTAAGCAGATTATGAAGTACATGAAAGCCTTTTGATCTGAGTCACTGGGTTAAAGCATGGTAAATTTAATAACCGCACTTCAGTTCTTTTTCCTAGAGGTTGACATTAACTCTTGTAATCACACCTGTCGCAGGAGGAGTTGCTGCGGCTCGACTCGTGCTGAGCATCCAACAGGATCCTCTCCATGTCTCCGTTGTGGATAGAGGATGACGATGGGACGTGCTCCAGCCCCCCCACCATGGCCTCCTCTTCCTCCACCTGAGGCAGGGGCAGCAGACCAGAGGCCGGCCCGGCGGTGGAAGTGGATTGGACCGAGGTGGCTGCGCCTCTGTTCATCTCCAACTCCACCCAGGAGCCTGAGAACGGACACACAAACACAGGCTTCATTCAGCTGACACCATCACGAGCATCATGGTACCTTAGATACAATGTTTTTCCTGCTGACTTTCATCAAAACAATGTTTTTCCTGTTTGAAAAAGCAGTAAATTTAGGTGTGATTTTATGTTTTTCAATTCTAATTGAAATAGATTTTCCTTCTGCTGTAAAAAAAAAAAAAAACTGACCAGAGCAGTTCATAATGTAGCTTCTATCAGCTCGGGTTGATAATAACATTCTAAATTTCCCACCCCCCTCTTTAAACCTTTACTAAGTCCGGGTATCAGGAATTGACTGATAAGGTGAAGCTGGTGTCAATAAACCAATATGTCAACATCCTGCCAAGACTAAGACCTAACAGTCCCCAGGGAGGAAGCATTCTGCTTACGTTTAGAATTAAATCTATTACACTGCAAATGGAGGAATCATCTGACCAGAGCCTTGTGCTTTTGGTGCAAATTACAACAACTCGCATAACAACCACTTAAGGAAACTTGGAGAAGTGACATTTTCCACATTCCTGTACAGTTCTATCAACTATACAGAAACTAGTGTTTATTTTCTCTTTAGTTCATGTAGAGTGAGCATTAGAGATATATTTAAAACTGACAATGTGAGCAAGCAGCTTCCATTTATCTTTCTCAGTTCATTAGAAGAGGTATTTTTATTTTAAACGTTAAGTTTTATCACATGAGATGACTCTAACACACTGTCACAAACAAAACTGTTGAAGATTTTGAACAGCTTAGACTATTTTCAACTTTAAGTGTGAAATACAGTAACGGAACACAAACACGTATCTATTGAGGTTAAGACTGGATAAATTATATCACTAATGACTCAAGTGCTTTTCTTGATAAGGCCTGTCACAATTACATAATCACCTGATCTAACTAGTCTAAACTGTAATCCATAGTGTGAAGTTTGACTGCTTCTGCTAAATGATGCTACCTTGTTCTTCCCCCAACAACTTTTTTGACTGACCTTGCAAGAAATTACATTATTTTGTCTTGTCTCTGCAGATTTTATCATACTACTATAAAACTAATGTAGTTAAAGTTATGGGAGTTGTTTTTCATTTTCTCTACAACATAAATGTGCTCATAATTGCACTGCAGTACTTAACTTTGAAATTAAATCCTTGATATTGATGCCACTTGATCCTCATCAATGCTGTAGTTGAAATAGTAGACTATATGTAATGCACCTCAAGATAAACAATCAATGGAGCTAGTTCTTTATTTGGGTGTCACTCAAACAATCATGATGAAGACAGTACTTTTCTTGATAGGATATACTCAATGTCAAAAAAGGGACAGGTTTCTTTCAGTTATATTTGTTGGTATTTTCCACTACTTTTGATAGTCACTGGAGGCAACAGAGATGGAAGAGAAAGGATGATGACATGCAGTTCTGATCCAAAAGCAAAAGTTCTTATTTGAGTCTTTGACTATTACAGGAAAGGCAGTGCACCTCTAAGCATGACAACCAAACAAAGACTCACAAGTCAAACAAACAGCTGGATTAGAAAGAGAAGTGCTGACAAAATTATTCTTGTAACTAAGTCAGGATGAGACAAGAAGTCGGACGGACATGTTGAGACTGTCACATAAGTACAAGAGTAAAGGTCTGTTTATGGCTGTGTGATGAAAGAGCAGTAAATATCCATGAGTATATGTGCTGAAGTTTTTAGACCTTGAGATATATGACGCCACCGTCCCTGTCTGTACGTGAGCCTGGGCATGGACTGGCAGCTAAGGAGGGGCAGCGCATTAAAACTGGACCACAAATACAGAGGAAGGGAGGGGAAGTTTGTCAGGGCAAGAAATTTTTTTTTTTCAAAAACCCTTTGCCATTTCCCCTTCACCAGCGTAACAACACTTTCACCTTCTGTCAGACTAAAGGAAAAAAAAAGAAAAAAGAAAGTGGAAGCCCTCCCTTGACCCTGTAATATTAAGTAAACATCATCTTCACATGAGCTTCCAGGGGGTTGAATAACGCAGGTCGGGCACCCGACCAGTGACACCCACAACCCAAACGGTGCACCCCTCCCCCCCAACCAGGCCTCGACTCAGCACTCACTCTCATCCTGCGGATTACACGGTGGACTGCAAGCCAATCTGCTGTCGACAAGCCATTGTCTCTGCTCCATGTACTAAAATCATGTTGCTATGGCGCTGAAGCGGTAGAACATTCTGGCTGCAGACCCATTATCAGCTGTTGGGTGGGTTTAGAAGTGGCCAACGCGATGTAACCTCTTTGATCCATTGATGCTCAGACTCAGACCACAGGGGAAACAGGGCAAGTTCAACTCTGTGGCCTGAAGATCCCAGGTATCAGGAAAGAATGTTTATGGTGCAAGAGCTCCAGGAAACACCAAAAATAACACAGTCTCAGATAACAACGCACTGTTGGCCCCTTCATCTGATAACGCCAAGGTCTTATTGTCTTTAAAGCAGAATATCAGCACAGTGCAATATGTCCAAGTACACAAAAGACATCAATAAAAGTTGTTGTTAATTACATTCCTCTCAAGTGACAGTCTAACACCATTTGAATGAAACGTCATGATGCCAACCAAACAACTACTAAAGATTATATTACTTCTAACACACAAGATGGTTTCACTTGCTATCTTTACAGGCTCTTTGTTAATTTTAGTTAATGTAAATACATTTCCTTCTTCAATAATTTGTTGTTTTGTTTGCCTTTGTTAACTTAAGCCTGTGGATGTTTGGTCACCTGTCCTAGATTATTGAGGATCTGTTTTACTGACATGTTTTCTGACCTTTGAGTTTCACGTCTTACACATACCTTGTATCACAAAAAATTATATGAACTAAAAATAAAAACGTCTAAATGAAGTAAAAATAAAAATGTATGAGAATGCAAAATATATGTCTATGTACTTCAACAGGTTTTGTAACTACTAGCTAGTTTGCAGCTCAAGTGTCAGGCAGAAAATATTGCTCAATATTCTGCTGAATGTACAAATTGCTAAAACCAGAAGAATGTCATTTCCAGACATCAGCCAAATCCAGGCAGCATGCTGGTCCTGGCAATCCTATCCCCATCCATATTCAGGAAAAGCTTCATAAAATTGAAAAAAAAAAAAAAGCCTGGAAAGTTTGATTTGTGCCCTGACTGCGGCTTGACCGCTGAGTGGTGCAACACCTTTCCCACTTGCCTCCTGTCCATAACGTCTGTCCCCCATCACTGAGGCCATAAATAGCATGCCAAGTCATTGCCCCCTATAGTGAGGTAAAAGTTAACGACACGACAGCTTTCAGGGGTCCTGAGTCAGTGCACAGATGCAATAAACACACCTTTGTTTACATGTAATAAACCGTGTAACGTCAGTCCTAAAATGTGGCCTATCCCATTTCAACAAGATGCTACGTGACTTCAGTCACATCTATGTGCAACCAGGTCTTAATTCTCTAAACGCCTTCGTAATGAAACTTTTTTTAATCAGTACATGATAGAAAATAGAATAATAATTTAAAAATAATAATAATAAAAAAAAGCATTTATGATAAGCTAACCGGATGTATTGTTTTTTAGTAACAGCTCAAAGTCTCAAAATATTCAACTTACAATTTTTAACACAAAGGCTTGAGGTTAGCTGACGTTCTGTCTATTTATCAGTTGTAGCTCTAACAATAAAGGGTAAAATAAACCGAATCTATACTTAAGCTTCTTATCAAGAACAAACAAACAACTCTATTTTTAATTGAAGCTACAGGGCTACAGGAGAGGGGCTTCTACTGTAAACACTGAACTTAGAATTCTTCCACTGATCAAACCAAAAGTCATTAAAAAACGGAATACAATCATACAGTATAGATAACTGCGTTTACTTATTCCGTTTATAAGTAATTATTTGACCCCATAAATAGTAACTGTTAGAAAACCATCATTTTTTTCCTGACATCCCCCATTTTTGCTAGTTCTGAATCTTTCCATCTCGCCTTGTTGACAAAGCTTAGTCCCGCCTCCTCTTCTACGCCCAACTCATTGATTGGCTGACGCATCTTGCCAGTTATGCTGTAACGCTGCTTGTTGAAATCCCATTGGTCCAGACAGTGTCAATAAACACACGGAACATAGCGTTCCAAGTAGTTCCACAGTGAAAACAGAGTATGTTCAGCTGAATTTCATAATTAAATTCCTGTAAAAGTCTTACCAGAAATGAAATAAAGGCACCATAATAGCTTCTCCAGGTGTCGCACTCAGTGACAGATTTATTCAAGCAATTCGGTGAAGTTTTTCTTACCGTTTAGCCCAGAGTCTCCGTTGTTGTCTGTTGAAGAAGCGTTAGCAGCGTCGGACATAGTCGTGCCTGGTGATCAGGGCGGGTTGCATAAAAAGGTTCAAGTCAGTGCAAAACCGCGCTGTACCTTATCTGCACACATTCAGACGTGCGATATCACAACAACGGAGCCCAGTCTCCCTCTGCGCCGTCTTTTCGTAGCGCTGCCGGCCGAGCTGGAGGGGTCGCGGTGGTTTATTTTCCTGCTGTTTAGCTAGCTGATCTGGAAGCTGCAGCAGGCGCGAGCCGCTCAGACCTTCCTGGAGCTGGCGGATGACGTCAGATGATAACAATATATAAAAAAGGAGGGCTAAAATTATATAACATGAAAAAAAAAAAAAACCTGAACAGGGCGTAACGTGTAAAACAGTGTGATCCGAGGTAAACGGTAAAAACCTACTGAACTGAGCAGGGATGGGTCGGTTTGTGCGAACTGGAACAAGGAGGAGGAGGAGGAGGGGGGAGGAAGAGGCGTATGTCCGCTCACGTCCACACGCCAGTCTAGACACGAGGCAGATGTGTGGTTTGTTTTTCCAGCAACCGGACACTGTATCAGCTGATATTAATAGGTCTTCGATGTTGCAGCCTCATGTACAGTAGTCGAAAGTAGCGGTTTTACCCTAGAGGTTTGGATATTCATGAATATTACGCACACCTGGTGGACAGCTGTGCGTAATTTCCACTCATTTCCACTATATTAACAAGCACACCAAGTTAAACTCAGTCATCGATTATTCCTACATGGGGTGGAATCTGTTGGTGTAGGCAGTCAAATCCAATCCTAAATTCTCTGGCGCGTGACACTCAAAACCATGCTTAAACATTTTTTGGGGCATTAATTTTTCCAACATAGTCATATTTAAAACATAGGAAATAAACAATCAAAACTTTTGTTTTTTGTGTAATTAATTTTAAATAAATATTTTTGATAGGCAATAATTGCGTCTTTGTCCGTAGATTTCATATCATGTGACTCCATTAGGCATACGAAACATTTTTTTTTTTTTATTGGATTTAGTGGTTTCTGCTCTGTATCTTCCTACTAAATGTCTTGGGAGTGGAGCTGTAAAGGGACAGGAAAAAATTAAACACTTACAAAACAAAAATTCCCTCTAAATGTGGTAGAATGGAGCTGTGAAGGCACATGAAATCCAAAACAATTAAATGGTATTGCTACAATCCCAAAACTAACTGAAACTAAACCATTAAAAAAAAAAAAAAACTTTTCAACTCTAAAGTTCGATTAAGTGGGTGTTTCTGGAAAATAAATAATAAAAAAAAAAAGATAATTGAAATGTCACATGCAATTTTTCTCTTCTATTTTACTTTATTTTTTACCTTCCCAAGTTTCCATTTTTGAACTTCGCATTGTGCAACTGATTTTGTGTATGTAAAAAAGAAACTAAACAGAAAGCAAAAAAAAAAAGATCTGCAACTAACTAATAACTGATGAATTTTCAGAGTGAATGATGGCTAAACATAGCTATCTTAATTACAGGCAGTCATAACTAAATGACCTGTTGATGCTTAAAATATCTCAATGATTAGTAAAATCACACAGATGCAAAAAGTAGTTCCTTTATTATTATCATCTTCACTGTCATAGATTAAAACTGTAGTTATACATTACTAGAGGCATCAATATAGTCTGAATTGTCCACGTTTTAAATAAGGTGTGGAGACATCAAACTGCTGCAGATTCTTGTGCAGCTTATTGTACCATCACATACAGTAGCGGTATTCATGTCTGCAGTAGCTTTAACATTTTAAGTGACCCTAATGCCTCAAATAGTTTTATTTTAAACTGCAGACGTAAAACACAGACATCCAAGTACTTTAGTTGGTGAAGGTATAAGAGTCCAGTGTCAAATCAAAAGTTTTCCCTGTTGTGAAGTGGTTTTTCTGAGCCGCGGTGCACCATGGGAAGACAATACTTAAGATCACTGAAGAAAAAAAAAGAAAAAAGTCAAGGTCCAGCTTCATTTCACAAAATAGGACGGAACAGATCCGGTGACATTTTTTAACTTTTTTTTAATATAAATATGACAATCATAATAATTATCTTTGAATATGCTATCTCTTATACCTGACTATTGTTTGACACAAAACAAAGACGACTCAGTACACAGAGATGTCAGACAAAGAGCCAATCGAGACGGAAAAAAAAGAAGTAAATTTCTGGACCTAATGTGGCCACTCAGAACCTGAGGCACAGTGTCAGTGAGCAGGATGAAGGGCTTTGAATGTGTGAGGACAACAAACAGGTACAAACTGAGGCTAGCAAAGTGTAAGAACCGGACTTTTGTGACTGTTGGATGAATGTTTTAATCATGAGGGTTGACGTGAAGAGACTGCAACAGAACCATGACAGTAAAACGGATGAATTAATAAAAGATGTACAAATAACAACAAAACAAAAAAAAACAACAACTGGCAATTGTCTTAGAAAAATAAACACTACAATGGCACAGGACAACAAGAGGATACACTAATTAAGTGTTTCAACCACAGAGCTTTTGGGAGGGGAAATGATATAAAAAATAAGTGTGTTTGTTTTCAGAGTTATAGGGAAATTAAATTGATTTACCCATGTTACCCCTGGGGAAGGAAAGGGCAGGATGGGCTGGCAAAAAAGAAAAAAATTGGCACAACATCACTTAAACAACAAGGCAGGTGTCACTCTGCTGCAGACAGACTGATGACGGACAAGAGCGAGGCGTCCTCTGTCCACATCAGGAACAAAGTGGCAAAGTCTGGTCACCGGTAGCGACGGACAGGGATGCTGGTTGTTTCCACAGACCACCCTGGATGAGGCTGAGAGGCTGCAGGTGTTTCACACGATGTCACCCACACCTGATCACACACATGCTCACCCTGCGCTTAGATCACTTTATCCTGGAATATGTAGAGGTTGTTGGTTGTCGCCACTGCGATGATGTTGTCCTGGGGATGCCAGGCAGTGTGGAGGATCTTCTTGTTGAAGTCCAAACTGTCCACGCTGATTTCGTCCTTCTTGCGTTTGCCGCCAGCGCACACCTTGCGTGGCTTCAGGACCTGCATGGGCTTGCTGTTTTCTCGGGACGCCTCTAAGGTCACGTCCCTTCTGTGGCCGCGGTCGAACATTCGGAAGAAGTTGTTGTATGAGCCGGTCATCACCACACTGATGGGAAAATGCAAGAGAGATTTGTGAGTCTTTATCATCAGGGCTGTGGCGGTCCGGGAATTTAGCGCACAGTTGGCAAATAATTGTGACTAATGACATGACTTGCATACTTTCACATAAAACAATGATATAAATGTAGTAATCCTGGAGAAAAACTTCATATCTGACCAGAAAACGTGGCTTTGGGTGTATTTTTTGGTAAAAACTAATGACGACAATGATTTAAATGTTTTAAAATTAGCATTAGAAAACATTATGTGCTCCTACATCATTCTGACCACCACTGCACTAAACCAATGTAAAGTGAATGTGGAACGTAACAAAAATTAGTTTTGCATATTTGATACAAGTTTCCCCAAATATCTGTATGAATATCTGTATAAAAATTGGTCAGAAATTATGTGAAATTTAAGATTTTTCACATGAAAATTTTAAACCCAAATGCCTGGAAACCAGAGGAGGTTTAAACACTTTGAAAACTTAAGAAAAACCCTGAGGTCTTCAGCTCTCAAATGACAGATTTCCGCCTATTTTGACAAAACAAAATAAAAAATCAACTATTCTGTGTTTACATAAAAAAAGCAAGATTTACGATTAATATACGATAATCACTGCTGCCATTAAAGAATCAGCCTGGTGAGTTAATTGATACACATTCACCTTAAAAATAAAGAGTAATTTAATTTAATATTGCATTCAGTGACAATGAAGTCCCCCTTCATTGTTACTGAATACAATATTAAATTACATTAGTGCCATGTTTGCTCATTAAAATGTAATTAGTCATATGAGAAATGATGTGCATATAGATAAACAGTCAATTAATTAATTCAGCAGAAGGAGGAGGAGTAAAAACTTGCAGTGATAAACAAAACATTAGTCCAACCCTAGACATGAACAAAGATGAGACATGGAAACAGTGATTAAATGACATTTCTATTCCAGCTGTTTCTTATACAGGTGAATCAGTCTAATCACTGTGCAAAATAACTACAGGCGGTACAAATACCCGCCATCAGGTGATTATGTAGTAATTGTGACAGGGCTATTTACTACATGTAATTACTCAAATGATTACCAGTGAACATCAGGGCACTGAGCTAAAAAAACAAGGCATCAGTTGGATGAAAATGACAAACTACCTGATTATCTGCTCCTATAGGCAGTAGATCATTAGTTTCCCTAGTGCCCCATTGAAACCATCAGATGTACTATTTATAATGTTCTAAGAAAAATAAAGTGGCAGTCCTGATACCTGAGAAGAATGGATGCTCTGAATGTTTTGGCTAAATAAATGTCTAACCCAATCATGATAATAATCCAAACAGCTGCAGACCAACTCTCAGCTCTTACTGAAACCTGTTGCATAAAAATGGAAGGCTACAGAGCACATTTCAGCCTGTCACAGCTTAGAAAAATTATATAACTGCTACATTTGAACATATTACATGTACTTTTAAAAACTCCTCTTAATCATCTAAGAACAAAGAAGCTATGGATTTGTTATATTTCACTAATCATATTTCAAATGGGTCTTTATGGCTTTATATGGTGTTGCTGCACCATGTCTTTTTATTGTCTGTAATCGGAGTCAAACCAGTCTTCCTACAGAGGACAACTAGACATCTGATCCAATAATTTGAACTGTCCAGCTTCACATCTTATGTCATTTGTCACACTATATTTAACTTCATTATATGCAAGACCTGAATTGAACTGACCCTTCTGGATGCACATCTCACTCCATGTTTTTTATTATTTGCACCCGTAACTGCATATGCAACAGTGTTTTCTGCCAATATTTACTCATACACTTAGCTGACAGTGGGTAAATATATGTTCTTTACTTGTTCGTTCATCTGTACAAACTCATACAATGACTTTACAAAACCAACAGTTTGAAGAAAAGTTAACATCTATCCAGATGTGCAGGTGCATGCGTTAAAAAAAAAAGAAAAAGACAAATGTGTGCACTCTTAGGGTTGCAAGCCCAAAACCACAAGTTGAATTCCAAACATATTTCAGGAGCTCAATCAAAGACATCCTTATATTCAAAAAAAAAGAAAAAAGTTGAAGACTCAGCACCCTACGGTGTAGCCCTCTTGCATGTCCTCACCTGTCATTGCCATTCCAGCAGCATTCAAACTTGTCAAAGATGCAATCGTTCTCGTAGAGCGAGCACAGCTTGCTCCTCAGGTACTCATGGACCTGCAACGACCACAGGGAGGGGGGTCAGCTGTCAAACACTGTCACCATCACAGCACATTGTAACTTGAAACATCTCCAACCAATAAGAGTAAATGTGTTACTAGACTAAATAAGGCAGACTAGTAAAAAAACAGCTCCACGGCTCCACCTAGTGGTCATTATCCGGAATTGCAGGAGATGATTCAGGGAAAAAAAGGTGTGGTCAGTCTGATTCAGCTACAAACCAATTTCAGTATTTATCATATTTACCAACACATGTTTATATGGAAATCAAACAGAAAAGGAGCATATACACTAATGTGATTTAATTCTCCTGTTACATTTTCTGTAACGTAATGTCCCTAAATACAATGCATTTGAACAATTTCACCTCCATTAAACCAGAGATATGACAAACTCAGATTAGCTGCATATTTTCTTATCTTTTCCTATAGGTACAGCTTCGGTTTCATACACATCAACTGATAAATACTAAAAAAAAAATAAAAATAAAAAATGTGTGTAGAACTGCAGGCACTGCTATTTGCAGAGTATTAAAATCATTCAACTCTTTGGATGACTGCTAATCGGTTGGAGTGAGATTCTCTAATTCTAGCCACAGAAAAAAGGGAATATTTTGTGGTATATTTCACTCTTTATGAAGGTAACCTGAATACATTCTGATTGAGGACGTCATCTTGAGCTTTGGGAAACACTTACAAAAAATATAGTTATTCAAGAAAATAATCAAGAGATTGATGATATTAAAAAAGATCTTCGGTACAGTCAATAGTTAGTTTTAGCTGTATAAAATATTGGACAGATCACAAAAGTAAATATCTCAACAGTACAAAAATAAATGCTATTATTGTGTTTTTGAGCCAAACATTTTAATACAAAAAACAAACAGTATTACAGGCAACATGTTTCCTATTTCTTCTATTATTAATCCTAGATAGTTTAGAGTCAGTTACTGCTTTATTTTTGGCTCAATAATTGAAGTGTTTAGTTTCAATTTGCACTGATGTGAATAATGATAATGTTGATTAGATGTTTAGTCACTTGAAAAAGATCAGAAATCCAGCTCCAACCTACTTAATAAACCTCCACATCTAGTGACGTGCATATCATAAAAAAAAAAAAAAATTACACTATATTGCTGACTAGTCTTCCTTGCAAAAAAAAAAAAGGCATTCATTACTGTATAAGTCATTACATGTTAAATGTCTGATGCAGTTATTATCTGATGTGCATATTTTCATTGCTCTGACATGAATGTGAGGATGCATAGAAAACATGTACAGCAATTCCCCAAACAGTGCTGTGTCTCCTGTTCTACCTCAGGGCTGTATCTAATGTGTACATTTGTAATTAGGTGTTTTTTCTTTGTGCTATGCAACGCTGTAGAGCAATGTTGCCTTTTTCTTTTCTGAATTACAGTAATAAGATAAGTTAAGCAGCACCGGCTTAAATATCAATCCTGTCCAATCTCCCATGTACAGTAATGTGTAACACTGTACTGAAATTGATATGTGCAAAACCGAGAGAGAGAGAAGCCTCGAGCATTTTCAATCACTGTCATCTCAACTTTTTCTAGATTTGTACACCATTATACTAACAACACAGCTCAGCATTCTGACAAAACAATCCAGTAATAATAGGGATTTGTCATTCTGATTCTGCTGTGCACAGTAGGGCTGGGCGATCAGGCCTGAAGATCATATGACGATCTTATGAGGAAGAATCATGATTAAAAAAAAAAAAAAAAATCAGTTTTCTCACATCATATAAAATGTAGGCGAGTGACAGCCAAACTATAACAAAATTTCCTCTGGTTTCTGGAGAATGAACCTGTATCGACATTATAAAATTGAAAATGTCTAAATTAAATAAACACTATTGATATTTTCTTGTATATACAACTGTGAAAGATGCAACACTTGACTGTCCCAGAGTCTTAATCTGTGTAAATCAGAGTACATAAGGAGGATAGTGACTGTCAGCGAGCCCTAGTTCACCGATATAAACTAGTTTTAACAGATAAATCAAGGAGTTAGGAGCCTTTATAGATGACCTACTGCTGTTGCAAGGTTGTCGTCAGATATGCACTTAGTTTTACAAATATCACAGATCATTTGAGAACTGTATTGAAGCTATTGAGGAAAACCTGTAAAATGTAGCAGGGTAATAATTATGAAAAGCTTTGGACATTTTTACATGGTATGATTTCAGCCCGTGAAAAAGACAAAACAAAACCTTAATCTGCCTTTTGGTCTCATTTATCTCATCTGTGTCCGCCTTGGAAACATGGTACAACCATGACAATATACACGGGCGGCGCATCCAAGAGGCATTGTGTTGCATTGTTACATTCTTCGAAACTAGAAAGATTCTGTTGTTAATAAAAAGGTTTACATCTGCTGTTACAGTGTATAAAAATGCTTCTTCAGCCTAAAGGCATCAACTGAGCTTCTTCCATTTGGTGACATCATCATATAGTTTGATGATAAATATAGAATATGGCATAAAATGTTCCGTTGCCATTTTATTTTGTCATCATCAGCTACTGGCTGCAAAAAGATCAAATTGCCAGAGAACATGAGCAGGGTTCTAGCTAGCGCAATTTAGCGTATTGGCCCTGATGCTAAAATTTTGACCCAATATGCTAAATTTTCTCCCGATACGCTAAATTTCAATACAGCGTATCAACATTTTGACCGTAATTGTTTGGTTGCCCGAAGCACCTAACCTGAATTATCTGTATCTCTCGTGAGTCTCCTCGGAGGATGCATTTATAGCCTGAGTGAGTGAGTGTGCTGCCATTGGCTCCCTCTGTGCTGACGTCAGGCCACAGATGTATGGTGACGTTCTTTTACAGTGAACATCTCCCTGAAATCCCCTTCCGCACAATACCCCTAAAATCCTAGCTAGAACCCTGATGAGTAATAATGCATTTTATTTCAAAGCGCCTTTCAAAACACCCAAGGACAATATACAAGGATAAAAAGAATACACAATAAAAGCATAGGATGTAAACATAAAACAAGCAAATAATTAAAAAGTCAAAGTGAATAAGCTAATTGGAACAGATGAGATTTGAGTTTGGGTTTAAAGAGGGGTAAAGAGTCAATATTAAATAGTACATTAGTGGTCTTACCTGATAAGTCTCCACCGGCCTATTCTCCATGTTCAGGTCCCAAATCTTAACCGATAAGTAGTCTCTGGTCATCATGTAACGGCCGTTGTGGCTAAACTTCACATCTGAGATCGATGATATGATCTCGGAGAAGAATGAGCGATTACTGGGATCCTCCGGCTCCTCAAACACTTGATGAGAAAAAAAAAAGAAAAAAAAAGAGATATTCAACATGAGAACATGGTCCGACTTCAGAGATTAGCCGGGAACTGGGGATAGAAGTGACCAGGCAGGAACTCACATTTGGAGTGCTTATCGCATAATGCTGAAGCCCTCATGTCACACAGACGGATGGTGCCTTTGCTGCTGCTGTAGACAAAGGTGTTGCACTGATGAGGATGGAACTCGGCGGCTGTGATCACCTCCGTCAGCTCCTCCATGTTGGCTGGTTTAATGTCAACAATGTCTGAAGAGTAGTGCGTTAAGAGGAACTAACCTTCCACAGAGTAAACAAGACAATGTGTCTAAAGAAACACATGTGAACCCAGTTAAATAAATGAGTTTTACTCCTGTATATTCAGCTGCCTGTTTAACAAACTGGACAGATGCGGTGACAAACCCTCCCAGACTCAGATATTTGAGGATACTGAAGCTGCGGTCGGTGATCTCCAAGTGCCACAGGTTGATGCGGAGGTCGTCTGCCGAAAGGTAAGTCTCGTTGTCGCTGTTGACCGAGATGGAGTTGATATGGTAGGTGTGAGCGTTGGCAAACACCCTCCGTGGACTGGCTTCCACCATGAGATCCATAGGTATTAAAACTGGCACCTGAAATATGAGGAATCATCATTGTAGTTAATACATAGATAATAAAACATCACTAAAAGCAGTGCTCTGTACAAGAGTGAAATTAAATGCTTTACTGCTCATAAATTCCCCAAATTCGGACACTTTTCCCCTACATTCGGCCTCTCATTCTTACACAAACATTTTTAAGATTTTAATTTTTTTAAAGTATGGATTTTTAAGAACTCAGTATGTGCTTGTATGTAAAACAGAGCATTTGGAACACCTCACATTTCCGTGTACATACAATGACAAAGAACTTGAAATAATAATGGACTCATCTGTTTCTGTATATGTAATTAGCAATAATAAATTACACCATTCCAATTGAGCACCATAAGCCATGTGCAGGAATAAAGACAAACATTGACCTTAAACTGCTATGAATCAATTGTCTGCTATTGTATTTGATTTACACCAAGAAAATAACCAAACTACAGATACTCAAGCTCTTCTTTAATATTTGAGTATTTCAAGTCATTTTTGCATTGTTTTTGTGGATGGATTAAAAAAATAAATAAATTAGGTGAAAAGAAAAAAATGCATGGACAGGATTTTGTTTTTAACTCAGGGAAAATATCCAATCACAAAAATTCCACTTATGCAACGCTAGTGAAAACACTGTTCTGGCTGAGTAATCTCATCTCTTTAAAGTTGTGTGTGATTCGAGCACTGACCCGCAGTGATGTAATAGTGTTAGGGTCTTTGTAGCGTCCATCCTCCTCTTTGAGATTATAGCCTTCTGGTCTCTTATCTCGTTCGCTGATTTTCCACAACTTAATTGTCTTATCTGTCAAAAAGGGAAAAAAAAAAACATAGATGACAACAACTGCCAGATTTCTGCAGCTCTGTGTATAGGTTTGTGTAAAAGCACCAAAAGTGTCAAAGACAACAGTTACATTTTTCATTAAGTGATTTACAAGTCTGTTCATCCAAATAATCCAGTTTTCATTGCTCATACCTTTATGGTTTAATTCCGCTTAATAAACTGACAAGACTGATGTGAACTCAAGCAGCTATTCTTAAGATGATGCTTGAATGAGACACGTTTATACAGAAAGAGGAGTGTTTGTGTTTTTGAAAATACATTTACCACATAATTCAAACTGCTAAAACAACGCTGAAGAGCGTCTGGATATTATGTGTGGGGTAGATAACAGAATGAATTACTTTGGTCCAGACATTTTGAGGCCTTGAACAGGAAAAACATTTGTTACATTTGTGGTGTGCGTTCACACTTGCCTCAAAAGGTGTGAAAGCATAATTCCATTACACCTACAAGGATGGTCAAATAAAAAATAAATAAATGTGGATAATGTACCATTAGTCGACAACAGAAATTGAGCAGCATTCTTCTGAGGAAGCCAGCGAATTTTGTTGATCTTCTCTTCTATTTCCAAACTCTTCAAGTAGTCAAACTCGGGCTCATGGCTCTGGAAAGTGCTGTAAACATTGTATTCACTCCGGAACTGAGGCGGATTTTTATTCTGTCGGGACACAATTCAGACAAAGATGAGAGGAGCAGACATTAGACAACAACAAACTAGTCTGATGATTTTTGTTCTATATTTGATGAGCTTTATGAATAAATAAATAAATAAAAAACATAATGAAAAACTGACAGCTGCTTTTACAAAGAAATATTACACATTACTGATATGAACCAGATTAACAGATAAAGGTTTTAAACCAATTTTCTTGGAATATGAGATTATTCGTTCAATTTGGATTTTGACCTTTTCTGATGAAATGTGAAATGAAAAGGGTGTAAAGTGAATAAACATGCACCTCTATTTCCTGCTGGAAGATGACTACACGCCCACCCTTGTCTCCTGTAGCGAGAAGCTCCCCTGTATGGTTAAACTCGACTGTGGATATGATGTCAGCTGGAAGAGACAAAATAAATAAATTAAAGACAAACATTTGCATTACTACTATATATAACCCCACAACAAGCGTCCTCTGTTAATAAAGACAATGAGGAGCCATTAGATTAATCCCAACTAACCCTGGATTTATCTCTTCTGTGAATCTGAGCGTGCAGGCCAGAGCTGGAGGATGTCAGAGCATGTAGAGCAGACGGAAAGTGATCACTAACCTACTTTCCCTCTTTTTTTTTCTCCCCCTCACTCACTCAGACGGCATTAGACATCACCCCCCCCCAGCAGCTGTATGATGCTTTACAAACCGATGTATGCCCGTGCACACGTACGAACGCGCTGATTTAACCCTTTGTTGTCCATTGGAGCAGAAAGACAATGCTGCGATCAGTTAGAGGAGGTGGGCTTTGTGAGGAGCATACTCCCCGAGGCCCAATGCAGGGGGGGTCACTTATCTGAAGGACAGAGGTGCAGATTGGCTACTTCTCTATTATTTTTTAGTACTTCCTTCCATAGAACTGACAGAAGCACACTAGAAACAAAAACAGGCCCCTACATGTAATCATTTTATTTGATCCATTTACAATATCAAAGATTACCGCTAATATTTGAGGCTTGGATAATTTGCTAATGAACAGGTTATTTAAAACCATTCTTCATAAGGGTTTATTAGGTGTGCACAAACAGATACTACCTGTGAAAAATGTCCTATAGGAAACGCACCACCTGCATTCAATTGCCTTTTCTCACCATTCTGACAAATTTCTTCATGCAATATTGTCCAAATATGGTTCAATTCTAATCGTAGTTTGGCTCAAGGTTTGTAAATGAGCCAAAAAACTCAGAACAACAACATCAGCTTTCAAGGCTTTTTTAATTGCAATTCTGCAGAAAAACACTCAAGTTGTTGCCACATTAATTGCCAGAAAAGGTTGTTTTTTTGTTTTGTTTTGTTTTTTTTTACCTTGAAACCCCATAAAACTCATATCTAGATTATTTTTCAGCTTTTAGATAACATTTTAGCCATTTTTCACACATCTTTGTTTGATATCAGGTCTTTCGGTTGACGTGAACTGTTTAAATTTCAATAAACAATAATAATGGGGGTGTTATGCAACTGTCATTCATAATGTGCTGACTAATTATCTTCACTTCCTGATTTGGCAGCTTTATCCAAGAAACCAAATGAAAATGTAATCTTTTATATTTCTCTTCATTTGGCCATCACAAAGAAGGAAACTCATGATTTGAAAGAAGTTACTGTTGTACTCCCTGTCACATGAACCGCATCTTGTCATATCACTCATAATGCCCTCACTTTAAGAATCTGTAAAAAAGTAGAGGAAAGCGACAGTGACTATGGTTAGAATCCACTAAGGCTGAATGCCAGATGAAATTTAATATGCATTTATTGAAGCCTCATGTTACCGTTTCCAGGTTAAGACTGTATTTTGTTGCCGATTTTAAAATGGCAGTTTGGCATTCATTAGAAAGTACAGAATAAGACTAACTCCAAGACAGAGTCATAGTTTCCTCACCTGACTTGAAAACATTTGACTAGAGAGAGATTACATCTACCACAGAGTTTTATAGCTGGAAGCATCTATACGCGAAGGAATTCAAGCACTGCAGCTCTGTTCGAACAACTGTGTGGACATAAAAAAGGGCTGATGTCAGAAAACGGTCTTTCATCACAAGTGCAGTATGGCCATTTTCCCCCTTTGCTAATATTTGCTTTTTCTTCAAATTTCCTTCTGTAATAACAACCTGTTATAACAAATAAACAATTAGAATAACCATGAAGTCTAATTCAAAGGCCACAGCAATTAGGAGCACAAAAAAAATGCATTAGTTATTAATCTATGCATGGGTTCTACAGATCAGGAAGAATGGTGAGTGAAAGTGTGCAAACAAAGAATAGTGAACCATTACTCTGTCACTCCACTGGAGGAATGTGTTAAAGGGGCTGCGCCACATTACTGCACAACACAAAAGCATGCAACAAACTACACAAGACACATACATGACGCAATTCCTTTTTCCTTTATAGAAAACTTACAGAGCCTCTGAACAGTTATGGCTTCCAAACAGGACAATGAATGTATGGCTCTACAGAACAACTAATATGTACATTATTTTCTTGAGTGATCGAGTATTTGGTGACTGTATAAATACACACTGAAAAACAAACCGTATAATCTTCCTCATTGTGACCCATCCTCTGGGGTTTGGATATTTCACAACAAAAAGCAATACATTTTAAAAAACAACATGTTGCTTAAGCTTAAGAAATAACTCATCTACTTAGTCAATACTGTTAAGCATTTTCCCCCATTAAACACTACATTAGAGATGCAGTGTTTAATGCATCCAATAATACACATCTACTAACTTAGGATGTGCATTAAAATGTGTGAATAACACTATATTGTAGGAAATTTTCCATCCAACAATAGCTCTGAATAAAGAGTTACTTCTTTGTTCACTGAGCTGTTACGCTGAAAGAATCATCGACCAACGCACAGTAAGGCCCTGTTCACACCTGACATCAACGCAATGCATCGTGGGAGATCTGATCACAAGTGGCCTGTGATAACAGCACACAGCGAAAGTATGCGATCTTGCAGGCAGTGCAAGTGGTGTATAATATTTTGTAAAGTCTACTATTTACAATGTCAAATACTGTGCCATATCAGCCTTCAAACCCACACATGTATTATGAGGCACAGCTGATGCATGTCCTCTATGAAATGCATTAGCACAGTTCTGGGAAACAGTCTACATTTGCTGTGTAGATCACTTTCTAATCAACAGGGACTGAGCATTCAGGCACTAATCTTAGTCGCCAATCAGACTGCAGTTCCTGTAGTAATATGTGGCTCACCAGTGGACACTTTATTACATAAGACACCGACAGCTGCGGTGTTTCTGTTGCATTAGCAGTACCATACACAACAATTACAGCTACAAAAGAGCATACAGTTTAGAAAAATAGAGGCTGCTGTATTTTAAAAGCACAGACAGGTACATAGGGATGGGAATCCAGAACAGGTTCCAGTTGAACCGGTTCCAGTTTTTACCCATAAGTATTGTATGCCCCTAAGATTATCAATTCCTTTTAATGACACAAGGCTTTTTCCTTCCATCATCAATTGCTGGAAACAGTGATGTCCAATTTATACTTGCAATTTCAAAGAGAAATGGAAAAGAGAAGAACTGGCAACAAATGGACTATATTTGATGAACAAACATAACCATAACAGTTGCAAGGTTAGTAAAATTACCATTTTGAATAAAAGGTGCAAAAACAAGGGATTATGGACACTCTAACCCATTTTCAATGTTCTCATACACTCATAGTTTTACCTCTAACACAGATTTTTTCCCCACATAATAAAGTCCAAAACTGCTTCCTTCATAATTCCTGTTCATAAACAATTCAAAATGCACATGAAACAAATTATTTGTCCTGTCAATCAAATTACACTAAATGACTATTATGGATTCGGCACCTGTACCTTTACATTCCATGGGACTGAGTTATTGAGTATAAGTACCACTTCTTCCCAGTTCTGTGCTGTTATGTTATGAGAACCTCAGGCAGTGGTATCTGTAAAATCTGTCAACAAATCAATTAAATCAATTCCTATCCCTACAGGTCAATGTAAGGAGAACCACAACACACCTGGAATGTAAGAGTTCAAGCTCAAGTTCACTTTTTGTGTGCTTAGAAACGCAGACAGTAAAAGAATCACTTTTGGTAGAGTTTTTTAAGAGGCACTGGTTAAAACCTGTGGCATCCACCACGCCAAATAAAATAGTAGTAATCAATAACGTCAGTAAGTTTTTAATTTGGTCATAATGTGGAAAACGTATAGTCCAATTGTGTACTACAAATGGTTGGGTTTTATGAGTGAAAAAATAAAGAACTCTTCTCTTCAAGAGCTGCAGTCTATGCCAACATACCTTCAGCTACGTCGTCGTCAATGGCTCCTTTCACCTGAGAGAAGCACCACTGCATGTCACCTCCAGGTCCTGTGGAGAGACAAAATATTCAGGTGAAATTTGACAAAGTTGCAAAATGTTTTGTTTTCTTTTTCTTTGACGTGATGTATTATATGACAAAGATAAACACCTGCCAGAGAAGGTAGTCAGGTTTCAGATTTTTGCTGTGTACCAGCAGCACCATGGTCACTCCACATCAGAAACACTGTAATGATGTTGGAATGACTACAAAGACATGCCCATTGCAAAACCTGCTTGGTCATATATGTACACATCCTCTCACAACTTCTGCAAATCTAGCCTCAAAGAAAAAAAGATCAAACATAAATGCAGATGGGCTTTTCTATGTGCACAAACAACATTTTATCATGAAATATAGCACTTTGTATGTAGAGATTTTTTTTTATATCTTTAGCATTGTTGAGATGTATTGTGATGGTCTAACTTAACAAAAAATAAAGATGCTCTTATACCACAATCTAGAGTTAAAAACACAAATAAGAGGTTTTGTTTATACTACATCTATTGCTAGCCCCAACATGTTCACCATCACCACAGCTCCTTGCACAATAAATAAATTGCCGTTCTACATATTTTATATAACACTTTGTAAAAACTGCTCGAGAAAAATGTCCAATACACTGGAACAGCTTTGTAGGGGAAAAAAAAACCAAATCAAGGACGCTTCTGAGTCATCATGCACATAGTTTCATGAATCACAGTTTAAAAACAAGAAGCCAGGGCTGTTACTGGTGGAGACAATCTGCAGATCTCCGTCAGACCTCCTGCATCCTCCTCAGAAAAACACATATGAAGCACTAATGTAGCAATCACCCCCCAATGTAATTCAACAACAGATTGATGTGCACTGTCATTTCCCCGCCCAAATGGACAACAAGCATGTCTAAATATACAACTATTGACCCATTTCTGCTAACTGAAGAGCCGTCAATCTAAATGGATGCACAAGAGTTAGTGAACGTGCATTTTGGACTAATTCTAAATTCATTTGCACCAGCTAATAGGTGAAAGCAAAAAGCTGCGTTGGGCTAAATAAAGCCATGAAAATGTTAGTTTAGTTTATGCGTTTAGTTGTGCATATAGAATATGTGCTTCTGAGACGGTCAGTATAGAAAACACATCACATTTTTAGCAGTTTCATCAGCCTGCAGCAGGCCTGGCGTGTTAGCCTGCATGTGGGCAATGTCAAAAGTTGAGCTAACGATAGCTAGCCGGGCTTGTCAAGCCAGTCATGGCATGTTTGAGAAATGAGTGCAATGAAGTGTGGACCGCCAGTTAACGCTAGACCCACAGCTATTCGCCTCATATTAGCTAATGCCACTCGGTGTATGCGTCAACTGAATCTTGGGTGTTATAAATCTGAGACACAGCAGTTACTGCTGAGTGATGTTAAAATGTCGATGAAGGCTATATTTAGCTAGGCAAAGTTAGCTTGCATGAACGCTCCCAGGCCGGTGATAATGGTAAACAGCTACCTTTGCTAACAGCCTTTGGCTAGTTAGCATTAGCTAGTAGAGACAGGCCAGATGGGCGATGGTATTCGGCTAACATTAGCACAGGCTAAGTTTAGTTGGCTAGCCGCCGTTAGCTCCAATGACACGATCGCGGAATCTCGCAGCGGGGAGCTGGCTGTGAAAACGCCGGTGTGTTTGTGGTGTTTATGTGCGCGGTGTTTAATTTAATTACCTGCCATGACGAGACAGACAGTGGGGCTTGCCTCAGTCAGTCACGATCCTGCTTCCCCACTCCCACGCGTTGGTTCGTGGGATCTGAACTTTTCCTTCCTTCCGCTGATTCTCCAATATCACAGCTGCGCAAAACCTGAACGTCGAGGCGAAAAATTCACTATAAACCCGATTATTATTTCCCCCGCTGCACTCGTTTGGTCTCCGGCCGCCTCTCTGTCACTCTCCCCTTCTGCCCGTCTGTGTTGCCGCCGGCGACTTCGCAGTTCGCATCCCACAAGCCACCTCTTCCCCACCCTCTGCTCTCCCTCTGCACGTGAACTGAAGGGTTTTTATAATGCGCGCACACACGATCGAAAAGATGCCCTAGTACGCGCGTGCACGAGAAGAGACGTCTATCTTGCAAAGATGAAAATAGCATCAGACTGTCCCACTGTGGCAGAAACACAACACGGAGGCTTCAGGGGACAGATTCATCATTTTCCTCCTCATTCACATATGAGATCATGAGTTCTCACAAAGACCCATTCACATATTGGACTGTACAGATGACTTAACCTACAATAATGTAGTAATGCACACTGTGAAAATAAACTCCACTGCAAGTAAAAGTTCGGTGGGGTTTTTTTTTTTCAAGTGCACTTCGAGAAAAGTTTAAGTAGTTGTACAGCAGAATAATCAGCACCAGTGTTAGGATGCATTTTAGATTTTAACTACAGGGGATTGCCCTAATGTGGGTTATTTTTCATGTTTCATGATGTTTCAGAATTCTGTATAATATTACAACAATAAGCCAATATGGTAATGTGATAATAATAATAATTCTACTACTACTACTACTACTACTTATGATGATGATAATAATAATAATAATAATAATATCATATAAAGCTTAAGTGTCCCACATTAAGACACTTCACCCTACTTTATATTTTGGGTGTAGTATACTCACTGTAGGTACTTAGTTACATGCAGTCATGTGTAATTTAGTGCAATACATCTGTCTGCTCTATCATTTGATATATTTTTATGTGGTTTCCTACTCCTTTCTTGAGCTGGTGGAACAGAACTTTCCCCTGAGGATAGACAAAAATCTGTTTTTCTATCCGTATGCACCGTATTCTGTAATGATCATCATAAGTTTGTAGTAGTGCTGTTTTGTGAGCACTTTTCATGAATTCAGAAAAAGAGACACGTTTCAGCTTTTTATCAGTGCATTTTACACACAAGATGGGTTGAAACTAACTAACTAAGTCAATCAATCAGTCAACTAGTCAAAGAAAGAAAGAACACTCATTTCATCACATTCATAATGGATACATTTGAAGAAACATGATTTTTAAGGATTATGATGAAAACATGGAATCTCTTGTAGCTAAAGATGAGATTAAAAAAAGAATAATTGCCTTGTAAATGTAGCGTTGGGCTGTAGAAAATGAAAATACACTAGGTATCTCAAATTTTGTGAAGTATTTGGTTACATTCCACCAGCAGCAAAATACTTCACAAAGACATTTTATGTTCCTTTTGCCCTTTATTCTTCATCTGTCTGCAGGTTTAATGGAAGTGTGTGATGAGGACTGTGAAACCCTTGTATGGATAAATCAGTAGTCAGTGTTTAGTCAGCTAGGTCACATGTGATGGCCTGTCTTAGTACCACATTTCTACTTTAGTTATTGTGTCTTTTGCAGCACAAAATTGAAACAAAAATAGCATTTTGTAGTAAGGCTGTGCTTTGTACTCTTGATCAATCATAGAGTAACTGATGAATGATGTCAACAACAAAAAAAACCTGTTTCAATGTTCACATGGGCATAAAGTCAGATGATTTTGAACAATAGTTTATTACTTGTTTAATGCACTTTTAAAGGATGAATCAGAAATATTAATAAGCCATTGAAAGTAATAACATGGTAATAGCTGATAGAATTAAAAAAAAAACAGATTCAGGGAATAAAATAGGAATAATAGACAGAACTTATAACAATTATTTGTAGATTGTTGTGATTTTTTCGCACATCACCATGGCAATATTCCTCCTTTCACATTATTTTGTATATTTCTCTTTCAACCTTCATTTATTCTTAAAATTATTGATTATTATTGATAGATAGATAGATAGATAGATAGATAGATAGATAGATAGATAAAATAAAAAATTTGACCCCATGATTCTCCCTTTTTTATATAAGAAAAGTTCCAAACGCAGGGTAGAAGTTAATTAAAGCAATTTATGAGGCAGACAAAGGAGCTAAAAGAACAGCCAGAAATAAAAAAATATGGTGAGATTAAAAACTCAGATCGCCTAAAGGTAAAAATGAATTCTCCATGTAGTTGCAGATCACACTGCGCAATGAATAAAACTGGATGAATCAAAATCAATAACAACAGTTCAGAGTATTTTATCAGTGAACTCTGTGACTGAAGATGATGTATGTGAGCATGTCAGTCTGATAGTTTCACCACCCACAGGGATCCTTTATCCTTTTCTGAGGAAGTCTTTTTCAGCTGAAAAACAAATAAAGGAATGTCAGGAATACTATCAAATATCAAGTCCACACATACTGGTCTTGTTCTGTTGAAACATAGCGCTAAAACCTGCCAGGTGTAATGTCTTATTAGACTCAGTAAAGCCGTCAGTGCTCTCCGACTCCTTTCACCTGTCGATGATTTCACATTGTTCAATTGACATTTGGTAAGACAACGTCTTCCTCAATCTTCCTCACACCAGCAGCAGTCCTGCAGGTCTCTGCTAGTCCAACACGTGAACCTCATCCTGCACAGACAGCAAAGAAAACCTGTTTTCTGACCAACAATGGGATGTAGAATGGAGGACTTTCACTGGACAACGCTGGACCTATTTCTTCATCAGTACCAGTATTCAAACATCATTAAAGAGACAGAAAATGACATTTTCCAAGGTGAACAAATCTAGCATGTTTTTACATATACATGTTTGGGTCTGGGGGACAATATGTCATTTAATATCACACAAAATATTTATTCTGTACTGATATAGAAATAAACTTTACACACTTATTCATTGGTTTATTTGGTGGGAACAGTGTGCATTAATGGTCATCTGCATTAACCCATAAAGACCCAGTGCTACTTTTGTGGCAGTTCCTAAATATTTAACCTTTCTTAAAGGATTTATCACCATTGATTGTGTTATTATCTTCCTTATTTTGCATTTTACACCCAGTCTAAATCATGTATTTTCCTATAATTTACTGATCATGTGGATGTTCATTAAAGCTCAGAGTAAAGCTGAGGACAAACCTCAAGAAAATGTGTACTTTTCAGCAAAGATATTAATAACTAAACATAAAAACAAGTGTTTCCATTCACTGTCACTGATCCAACTCCATGGGTTTGACTGACGAATGTATGTTGTAGAAGATGATGGTGTTTCCATGTTCACTACGGAGCGTCTGAATGTCCAAATGGGTAATTTCTGATGACCATGAAAAGATGACAAACTGCATTTTACACCAATTATTTACATGGATTAATAGACTTAATTAAAGTTATTATACATGTTATATCAGTGGATGCTTTTAGTCACTGGTGTAGGATTGGGTCTTTATGGGTTAAATAACATCAGATGTAAATATGCTGGGTTGTGGTAATTTGCATGCGTAGTCTCCAAGCAGCTAACAGAAAACATTACCATTGGAACTTAATAACAAAAGAACAACACAATAAAAGTACAATGCATTAAAAATACCAGAATAAAAGTAAAAAATAAAGGGACACAGTCAGGTTCATAAGTGATACAAGAGCAGCTTTTCACTAAACTGAGGGCACAAAGAACCACAGTGCATGTGGACTGATAGATGTAGAGATTCAGGATCACCATTAGGTCATGGCTGAGGTGCCCTTGAGCAAAGCACAGAATCCCCAACTGTTCAGGATGTGGAACCAGGAGGCAGCCCCACCTACTCTGACTCCTCTCTAAACATTCAGAGCATGTATGTATACTGTTACTGTTTTTGCATGTACGTATATTTGGGAATGACACAAATGGATTCTTTGAGTGAATGTGATTTATTTGTCAATAAAAGTCTAATTTAAAAGTCTAAAGTTAGTAATAATTATTGTTCTTTGATGTAAGTCAGAAACACATGGGGAACATTTATGCAAAACCAAAACTTGTGTCATACCCAAAACTCAAAACCTTTGGCTACGACTGTAGAAAATAACTACGGATCTGTGCAAGACTGGAATTTCCCCAGCGAGGGACTAATGTCGGCATTTTTTCTTTCTTCTCCTTCGTCTTCTAAGCAAGCAGCAGTTGGAGGTCGAAGGGCAGACTTAATGTTAGTGTCCAGTATGAAACCAATCCTCATATTTGGAAAAATCTGACTTTGTCCAATTATATTTGAGCCTCTGAAAATGGAGGGACTGTGTGTTCAAAATGGTTTAATTCCTAAATGCTTTTATGCAAAACTTCTGTTAAACCCCTTGAATTAACAGATACATTACAACATATGGAACATGCAACTATTCCTAATTTTAATTTCTTATCCCATTATATATCATTACATAACATTCATTCTCCCCCCGTGTTTGTTTGTGACTTCATGCTAATTTCCTGCCTTACTTCATGTGTAAGAAAACAGCTAAAACATACATATAATAATAATAATAATAATAATAATATACAGATCATAATAACATGCAAGGTGATAGTATACATATAGTACAGATAGTATACCTGTTTTCCTGGAAAGAAAACACAGAATTGTTGCAGAAAGACAAACTTAAGAAATGATTATTTCTGCATGTGTATTTTGTGTTTAATATACAAATACTTCTCAATCCTTACATGAATTATGTAAGAATACAAATAATGTTGTTACAAACCAAAGCGATCCTAATAATCTGTTTGTATAAATAGAGAAATGGGACACGTCTTGTACATGTATAGAACATTTTGAAGTAAAATATTAAAAATATAGGAGCATTAATATCTATCTATCTATCTATCTATCTATCTATCTATCTATCTATCTATCTATCTATCTATCTATCTATCTAT
>JAPSES010000081.1:566281-585506 GCA_029822895.1 Maxillicosta whitleyi | reverse complement strand
ACTAAAACCCTTTAAAGAAGGAAAGAAGTAAGGAAGATAAATAACTTTAAATTTTAATACATGCTCGTATAGGCCGGTATCGGTATCGGTCAGTATCGGTATCGGATCGGAAGTGCAAAAAAATATCGGTATCTGATCGGAAGTGCAAAAACCTGGATCGGGACATCCCTAACCTGGATGTCATAGTGATATGTCACATAACGTCTGTGACATCTGCTCAGACAGTTGCTGATAAACTTGCTTGTTGTGTGTTGTCCAATCAAGCTCATGCTGAATTGGAAAAAAATGTCTGAACCTCCTTGACTGACTAGGCCATGGTATAGTTTTGCAGACTGTCATCATGTGGATTAATCTTCTGGCATATTTACTGCAAACTTCCCCCATCTGTTTTTTTTTTTTTTTTTTTAAATGGTGGGTCACACATTGGCAACACAAGGACACAGAGACAACTCCCTGACCAATCAGTGGTCTGCATTGTTTACACATCATGTTTGAGTATTTCTTCCCCTGTTCTGGAACCTCAGCAGAGCAGATACCAAAAAACTAGTACTGGATACAAGAGTCCAAGTTATTTTACGTAATGGAAAAACAAAAAGGCAGAGCTTTGCTGGTACCACATAGTGGAAACACTTAGAGATACTTGAAGGCGTAAAAGTCTGATCAATAGATTTTACATTTAAGACGTTTCAACATTTAACCAAAATAAAGGAAGACGTCTGACGTTCTGTAGATTGTGAACTAATGTTGTAAAAACCTAATGAATCCAGACAAACTGGACACTGGAGAAAATCATCGAACTAAAGGACTCTAACTAACTCTACTGAACATTCTACCAGCAGACATCAAATCTCGCCAAAACATCAACCAACTTTTACCAGATTTTCTACCAAAACTAACATGGATGTCAACATGCAGTGCATTTAATGTGGTTTGTATAATGGAGGCAAGTTGATGGTTTTTATAGTGAAAGATGTTGTACATGAGTTGGTTTGTGGTGCTTCTTCAATACAATAGTGTTAGGATGTTTACTTTTTCACTTCACACCACTAATATTTTGCTTGGCTTTCCTTGTCTTGTGTTTTTGGTCTGTCAGATGGCAGTGATGGATGTCAGCCCAAACATTCTTTATCCAGGCAAAAAAAAAAAAAAGTGATACACACGATATTTTGTTGGAACACTGTGGCAATGTCACAGAAAATGCACACACAGTATTTACATATTTCCATCCATAGCTGGATTAATAATCATCAAGTTCTTGTAAACATGATGGAGAGTCAGACTACTGTGTAAAGTCTTCTCCATCACATGCCAAAGATCCTCAGTAACCCTGTTCATACTAGGATTTTCACAATCCGGATTAAATCCCCTAAATCCGGATTTTCAAAATCCAGATAAAATTTAGCAGAGTGTGAACGCAAATTATCCGGATTTTCAGGGGTTTCATTCGGATTTTCAAAAACCACCTTGTGAGGTGGTTTTTTAAGGGTTCTTGAGGGATTCTTTGGCCGAAAAACCTAGTCTGAACACTAAGGGATCATTAATCCGGATATTTACGTCATACATCTGGGTTCACAGGGTCATCATCACGGGGTCTTTGGTCATTCCCGCGAAACGAGACCTCGACCCCACAATATTCTCCACACCTGGAGCAACAAAAATGCGTGTGCATTCACCGGCATCTTGAAAGAAAGATGGCCACACAGGGAAAGTTTGATCTGTGACCCTTCTTCTTCATGAGTTTTTAGATCTCTAACCCCTGACCTCGCTTAGCAACATCTAGCAGTTTCTATTCGAACTGCAGTCGTGGCCAATTATCTGGACAGGGTTTTTGAAAAACCGGTTAAGTAAAATCTGGTCTGAACGCAGAGGTTTTAGGCTAAATTTATCCGGATTTTGAAAATCCGGATTTAGGGACTCAATCCGGATTTTGAAAAGTCTAGTCTGAACGGGGCCAGTGCGATTCAGGTCTGGACTCTGATGTCCAATCCATATGTAAAATAATGTCTTAACAGGGTCAGTCTGGACTCAGACCACATGACCTTTTTTCCATTAAAAAACACAGTCCAGTCTTTGAGCTCCCTACAAACTGATGGTTGTTAAGAAATGAGAAGCTCCTCACTGCCTCAGTTAAAGGGTTAAAGAACTGAAACATATAAATCACTTGAGTAAGTATTTGCTCGCTTAAATCCAGGTGGTAAGTTTTTTGGACAGCCTGTGTATTTAACAGGTTCAAAAGAAATCTTTGTGAGAATGACTGTTAATGCCCAGATCTTAAGACTGGAATCTGAACACACCTCACACTACATGGTTTTATCTCCAACTGTACAATCTGACTGGAACAGACTGGATCCAGCTGAGCCAATGAGTCGTCACATCCAAATCAGTCTCAGAATGGGCCTGACAGTCGGTGCCCAGCCTTTAACACCTTTTAAACCAAATTAAACAGTCACTGTCAACAAGCAGAACATTATCAAACTCCTTCCTGATCACTGGCAAACCTAACACAGGCGTGTCTGCATAAATATTTAATCATTTACAGTAGCTCAGCATAAAGCGCAAGTAAAAGTTTAATGTGTGAATAAATTATTGAATTCAAAGGCCAAACAGCAGCTGTGCTCTAAATGGACCTGGGTTTAGCTGAGGTTTGCTTACAGATGCACATTAAAGTGCCGTTTGTTAGTCTGACACTGACACACACAGTTCAGGTGACAGTTGCATTATGCAGTTGGCAAACCTGGCTCAAAGCAAGGTGGCACTTTAATCCTCCGTTCTGTTTTCTGTTGGATTCCCTTACTGTCTACATCTATTTTTACTCTGACTACACAGTCTGTTTGCAACACAATGCCTTATGTCCATTTTAAGGGCTCAGATGTTCAACATTTCCTTCCCTCACCGGTCTTCAGATTACAGTGGAGGAGCTCATTTTGTCTGATAACAGCCATCAGACACAAAACTCAGAGGGTAATTGGACAACTGCATGGATGGCATCAACTGTGCATAAAATTAGGCTATCGGCACCAAGCTCAGACGTCTGGTTTATAACCAATTTGGTCTTTTCATTTCAAGAATTTGCTCCAATGTTTGTGTGGTTGTTTTAAGTCATGAGGTGAAGTCATGAGATTAACCTAGTTTAGCATGACTTAGCAGATAGTATCTTATAAACACCAACAGATAATTATTGTATTAGACAGAGACACTACGTCTGTACTGACCATTTGGATAGAGCTAACACTGCTTCAGAGTCCTGAATTTAGACTAAAGAGGACAGACTTATGACAGTTAAGTAGAAATACCAGATTAATATGTAACCCATAGTTGACCAGCAGCATTTCCATAAATCTGCTGAGATGTTTGACGATGAAACACAAATTTCTGAATTCATGTGGTCTGAATGTAAAACTGAAACAATCTCGAGATAAATCAAGTAGTATTTAAACTTCAGTTATAAGTGTTCAGCATTGACGCATTGTTAAAACGCGGTATTTTATGCTGATATACTGAATCCTGACAAAAGTTCAGGGATTATTATAATGTGACAAATAATACAAAACAATATAATTATGCATTTTATGTGTAGCCTGCGTTCATGAGCTTTTACTCATCACCTGATAAAAGATGACTCTCTCATGTTGAGGACAAACAGTAGCCTGTATCCACATTTATTTTACTTAAAATATTCAGAAATTGTTCCTCTTTGTTTTTTCTGAGGCTTCTTTCTCTCCGCTCCTCATGTGATTATAATGTTAACACTTCACTGTCGCTGTGAGAGACATTTACAGACCGTCTGATCTCATCTTTTCACATTGACTGATCCAATCATTGTTGTGACAAGTGTGGTTTGTAAAGTATATGATCAGGTTATCTCAAAATGTTAGGCTGTGATCATTCTAAATTTGTCATACGATCAGCAGGATTGTATAAATTATATCATAACAAACACTGCTGCCAAAACTTTCCTACAAAGCTGTCATTCATTTTAAATTACCTGCTTAAATTACAGTAGTTGGCACATTGGCGTTGCAATAACCAATAGATTTGTAGGATTACTGTTCATTTCAGTCTGTTTATGGCAAAACTTTAGCACCTGTCCACTGTTAATGTTTGGTTTTGGTCTGTGAGACTTTTCAGGCTTTGTGTAACATGGTATTTTGTTGCTGAAGAAGGAATAATAAAATGAAGTTATGAAGAATTACCATAAATTCATCCTCTGCGATCTGCAGATTTACACAAATACTTTTGCGTTAAGCCTCACATAAACTCGCATTAGTCCGACACAATGTAGATGATCGATGGAAACACTGTGTCTGTATGAATAGGAAAAAGTGGACTAGTGTTTACTTCATCTAGACCAGTGTTTCTCAACCTTTTTGGAACAAATGCCCCTTTACATTATTATGACCCACCTAATCCCAGTGGTGGTATCGAAATTCACTGTTGCAACTTCATATTGATACTTATGCAGACTATGGCTCCCATTTCACTCCCATCTCAATACCCTCTTTTCAGCCCCCCGCAGAGAGATAATGCTTTGTACATTGTAAATACTGTAATAACGTTGGTCTACAATGATGCAAAAATGTACTTTCCAATCAAACAACAAAAAGCATCCTACATCTTAAATGTACAATTCATCAAAAAAACGTATTAAAGTTTGGTTCTAACTCACCTACATTTCATAAGAAGTGGTAACATTTTGATATAGGTCATGAATGATGATTTGAAAGATTATCATATGATCTTTAGGTCTAATCTATGGCCCAGCCCTAGTAAAAGAGCGGTGAACAACCCCTGCAATCAGACAGGAGGGCAGCGTCATGATACCATGATACTGGCATTAGTTTCACTGAAGCGAGTAACTCACACTGAGACCTCTGGTGATATGGACGTTGGCCGCCAGCCATATTCTACAACACAGACAAACTAAAACGCTGAACCTCTATTCAACAACCTGTAATCAGCACTGTCAATTGTTATTTCAGTAATCAGTATCTGACCTGCACCTTGTCACTCTGATGTCTGTCTCTTTTTACTGGAGCCTGTGCACAGACACACAAGCTTGTGTTCCTCCTTTTGTGGTGCGTTATTAGGTGCTCTTGTTACCGGTTAATCATTGCTGCCTCCACCTGACCGAGTGTGACCATATTGAGAATAGAAGATTGACTTACGGTGCAGTTTTGTGAGTTTGAACCTGTAGGTCCCAGTGACCCCCCCCCCTCCCCCTCCCCTCTGCCTCAGTGTAACACTAGCACATCACCACCACTGTCCACAGCAGATTGTGTTCTCTACCTGCATGCTGTGTGCAATCTCCTCACGGTCAGATAGGATCTCAGCGAGGTTCTTGGTACCCAGGACGTTCCTCAGAGTGGTCTGAGCCAGCAGTCGGGTAGCAGCATCTGCATTGGTGATGTTAGCCACAGCCAGAGTAGCATTCTGGACCCGGTAGTACACCACACCATCTACACTCACTGTCACTGAGTCTTTGGTCAAAACCTGAAAGCGGGGGGGAAAAAGAAATTCAACAAAGACGAGATGAAATAATAGGAAGAGAAAAAAAAACACTGCATTAAAAGGGTAAGAAGTGTTAAAAGGATGTCTGTTGAGCACGTGTCAAATTTGTCTCCTGAATTTCTGGGAAAATGACACAGTGTCTGTTCAATAAAAATGAAAGTGTGTGTGTCATACCTCCTGCGGGGGGATGTCGAAGGTGATGGTGCGCATGTCCACATTAATAAAGCTGTCAGTGCACGGCACGATGAAGAACAAGCCTGTGGAATCACACAAATGCAAATAGTTTTAACAAAGACTAAAGCCACAGTAAACACAATAATGAGGAAGCTTCTGCACAAATGTTTGAAAACACCGGGATGAATGAAATTCTGGCAGGAGGCCAAGGCAAGCTCTCTTTCTAAGACTGCAGCTGTGCTGACAGCGAGGCAAAGCTGTGGATATTTGCAGCTTTCAGACGCCTGTTTCAACTCATAATGATTGAATTAGTGCATTAAAGTACACTGGGCATGTGCCTGAGTAAAACAGACATGTGCTAGGTGTGCAAACATTTAGCAGACATTAATGCCACAACAGTTAGAGACTAGTGAGCTCCACTTCCTGTCAGGATATTGTGCTCTTAAACGGGAGATCACAACCATCTGTTCAGGTGGAGACAACAGCAGACTCCTCATGCTGTTTGCAAAACGACATTTTCCAGCGTTCTTAACACTTTAAGGCCTCAGTTGTTCTCAGTAAAAAGCCTGTAAAAATCTCTTTAAAAAGCTACGTGATGTAGTGGAAAATTCCACTGATGAGCCTCCTTAAAAAAAGCTTTGTTCAGCTATAAACATCTCTGCTCACAGCACAAAAAGGCTTGTGCAGACTCGAAACGTTCACTGCATGACAAACTATCCCCAGAAGCCTGTTTTAAACTAAATACATCAATATAAACTCACTATCACATACTGAATACGTTTGCAGACTGAGAAGAATCCAAATTACGAGGGTGAAAGCACTTGGCATTATAAGAGACCAAACCTGATTTGGAGTTTGGCACTGTCTCTTGGAGTACCTCAGGAATGTGGGACTGAATGGCAGAGAGCTATTATTACCATACTATCGTAAACAAGGTCCTGTGGCTCTCTAAGGAGTCACATTTCAGAATTTTGTTAGGACGCCGCCTGGTTTTTAGATCCAATAAAACAAGAAATCAAAGACAAACAGACAGTGATATACAAGATGTATGCAAATTGTTCCTCAGGGGAATCTGCATTTTTATTTTAGCATATGCACTGCCTTTTAAAACAGAAAACCACATCACTGAGAAGTATCAAAACAAGGCACTCAAACTGGAGCAGACACAGACAGATGACAATTTAAAGGAAAAACCAGCATGTATCTTAGTAAGATGTTGGTTCTGATCAGTCTTAATGCACTCTGGTATTAAGTCCATAGGTCTAAAATGCTACTGGGGGGAAAGGTAGAGAGAGTATTCTTGCAAAAGATAATCCTTCTGTTGTGTTTTGAGGAAGATGCTCATTAACACATCCACAAATGTTGAATGAATGAGGCTGAAATCTGGTGACCACAGCATACATACCCCATGGACGGTCAGCTTTTCCAATCTGTATTAAAGATCATGGACTGGGGGGCAGTGGACTTCGTATGTAACGATTAGAGATTTTGGTACTAAACCTATCGCCAGACAAATAATCGCCGTTTCAAGATTACAATGGTTATTTTATAGGGGTTTATACGTGAAAATGAAACTTAACACGCATTACTAATTCCTCTACGTCTTGTGCATTTGTGAAGTTCATTTACCTTTTCCCTGCCTTCTGAAACTTCACTAACATTCATTTGAAGATGTTTGTTTACGGGAGCCACCCCTAGAACCGGGCCCGCTCTACATGCACATCAGACTATTTTATGCAGTTTGCCATGTGATCAAACAGAGGGTGTTTACTGCATCAATTCACAAGTTAATCCTGAAGCTTGTATGACAGTCTGAACTGCTGGAGAAGAATGCCCTAACTGTACCACACCTATGCAGCCAGAGAGTTCTGAATGGGTTTCTCAATAGTAACCTGAAGCTACGTAGATGACGGTAGTGAACATGAACTGAATTGAAAAATATGTCCATGTCCTGTCAGTCAGTTTGTTCCTTCTCTGTCATTTTCACTTGTTGAATGAAGTGCTTCCATAACGTTGCTTTTTGTTCCGTGCGGGAAGTGCATATTGGGGTGTCTTTGGTTCCACTCTTAATCTACTGTGCTTTATGAGACATTTTTGGCAGTTTTAATGGATAACTAACCGCGATGTTTAAAATTGCGATAAATCATAACACCATGATACCGTTACAACCTTACAGTGGACTGAGATAAGAGCCACAGCACACACCTGAATCAATGTCTGCATAAAAAGGAGGGCAAGCACTGTGGGAGAACGGTGTTATGTTTTGATAAATTGTAATCTGAGCAACCTGGATTATGTGAAAAAATATGTAATTAATTTTAATGCTAAAGAAATAAAAAGCAGCTAACCAGCAGGTGGAAAGACATGAATGGGTCAGCAGATAGTGGGAGTGAGATACTAAATAAGTTAAGAGGCGGTCTTCTTTTTACACACCAATTTCATTGCAATAGCATAAAACATTCTGTTATGCATTTCTGGGGTCTGTGCGATTCGAGCACCAGGGGATCTTCTATATATTGTGAGACATGTTACCATTATCCAAAAAGCTGCAGCTCATGCGATTTAGATATTGTACTTGACTATGTTGTGATAATATTATGAGTATTGCAATAAGTTTCAAGTAGGGGTGGGGATCTTTTACTATCTCGCGATTTGATTCTGATTTTTGGGGCTATGATTCAATCCAAAATGATTTCTGCTTCAATCTATAGGTGTGCAATGGATCATCTCGTTTTGGTTAAGCCACTGGCAACTTTTCTTTTAGTTTCTTGGTAAAGCTGTGGCACAACTGTCTCTGTAAAACTTAAGGGATGGTATGACGAACCGCGGCTCCGCTGTCTGCAACATGTGCATGAACCTCTCGTTCTCCGCCACACTATAAGGCTGTAAATCTTCGGAGATGAAGCAGGTGATAGACCTGGTTATCAGAGTCAAACTGCCAGTGGATATGTTTCATTTTTTGAAATTGATTTTGGGACATTTTAATCATAGTAAATGAAAATTCTGATTTTTATAAGAATCGTTTTTTTTTTTTTGGCACACCTTTAGTTTCCAGTGCTCTTTAAAATATCAGATGTCCAGGATGTCCTTACTCTGACAGCAGATGAATGTCAATCTTTACTGTTTTGAAAGCAACAAGTATATGCTTATATTTCTGATGCATATGTTCGACGGACACTGCTTTGGTTGGTCCAATGTGAACAGGGAAAGTTGACACGGTGATCGTAAAAGGTAAAAATGGATTTCTGTTTAGAAAAAACTATCAAAATTTTCAGTGAACTCTCTTAGCCAACAGATGGAAGAAACCACTCCCATCAAGTTTTTCCTTTAATTTGTCTGAACATTCTGAGACTCAGTAATCAGCTACAGGATCGATCTCTAAGGAAGTTTTCTACCCAATTTTGGAGACGAAATAACCAAAAAAAATGAAATAACTGGATGTAACACTATCCGCCAAATGTGATGTGCATGTATGGAAGATTATTGGACTCTTATTTCTGTCACGTTTTATCTGAGTGCAACAGATATCACCATCATCCAAACCCTGCACTGTATGTATCACTGATGTCAGCCTGGAGCTCCTCTGTCCTGCTAATGTATGATCAGTAGAGGAAAAACTTTTTTTTTTTAAAAAGCAAAGGAGTGATCAGAGCAGCCAGTGTCATTAGGGCTGCCGGAAAAAGAGTCATTTATTAGGGAATGTAACAGAGTGCATTAAAGGCTAGAGCATCAGGGTTCTCATTACTGTTTACAGCAGAGACGTCACTCCACAGACAATCAGAGTCCAAATTAGACAAAGAAAGGCCAAATAGTTTACCATCGTTTGTTGGATACAACTGTGATACATTAGTAGTCAAATTGACCCCCAAATATCTGAAACCTCCCTTTGAGCATCTGAATTTAACTTCTTTGTCTAATTGGTTAGGCCAAATCCCTTTGATCATCATAACTTCAGATTTCTCTTCGTTTACCTGATAACCTGAGATCTCACCATAATTTCTTAAGCATTTCAATAATACTGGAATTGAGGTCAGGGTGTTTCTTATAAACAGAAGAATGTCATCTGCAAATAATGTTATTTTATGTGTCATGCCTCCCACATCCATAATCCCCTTAATTATGATTTCTTCTAATTCATTCAGCAAGTTCTTCTATACATAAAGCATAGGTGAAACAGGGTTCCTCTGACGTACACCTTTCTTAAGGTTAAAAATATCTAACCAGTATCCATTAACCCATATTCACGATATTGTTTGGGATGTTGTTTAAAGTATCAATCCATCTAATAATAGTATTATTAAATCCTAATTGCTTCAGCAACTGGGTAGCTCAGTGGTTGATGGCCAGTTCGAGACCCAGGTGATCCCTTGGGAAAGGTTCTTTACACTATACATCCCAATGTGGCAACAAGGGGGCGCAAGCCTAATTGTGCCAGTTCCAAGCCCAGTTGTGTCAGGAAGGGCGTCCAATGTAAAAACCTGTGCCAAATCAACATGCGAAGGTGATTCGCTGCAGTGACCCCGGAAGGGAAAAGCAGAAAGAAATCATCATCATTAAATCCTAATTGCTTCATAGAGTACATTAGGTATGTCCAATTTACCCAATCAAATGCTTTTTCCACATCTAAACTAAAAAACATAGAAGAATGGGTTGAGTTTATGGTGATTGATTGTAAATTCAATGCTCTACTAATATTATTCACCCCTTGACATCCTGGGATAAAGCCTGTCTGATCTGAATTCATTAACTTAACTAAATGTCTTTGAGTATTTTAACATCAACCCCAAGTAAGCTAATAGGTCTGTATGAGCCACAATCTAATGGGTTTTTACCACCTTTATGAATAACTGATATTAAAGCCTCTGATCAGCTCTTAGGCAGATCATTTTCACTGAGAGCATAGTTAAAAATTCTACAAAGTTTAGGCGAAAATTCTGCTACCAAAATCTTACAAAATTCACCAGGTAATCCATGTGTCCCGGGTGATTTATTAATTTTCAGGGATTTGACTGTTTCCTCTATTTCTCTTTCAGTAATTGGTGTGATTAGTTGTTCTGCCTCTTTCTGTGTTATCTTTGTTTATTTGAGATTTTTAAATAATTCCTTCCTTTATTTTTTCTACACTACACTGCCCCCCTTGAAGTATCATAAAGATTTCTATAAAATGTTTGGAAGGCTTCTGCAATTTGTTCCAGATCTGAAACTTCCTCTTGGGATGTGGGATGCTGTATTTTTTACATGATACAGCTTGCCTGTTCTTTTCTCAATTGAAAAGCTAGGAGGCGACTTGCTCTGTTTCCCATCTCGTAATATTTTTTGGCTTGTATATCCAAGAGCTCCTTCTGCTTTATATGTGAGGAGTTCATCTAGAGCTAGTCTGTAATTCTGTAGTGTTTTTAGAGTATCTTTATCTCTTTCCGCCTTATGTATCTGTCTAACCTTTTAATATCATCCTCCAGTTGTGTTTGTTTTCGTATTCTTTGCCTATTTAGTTTCACTGATATTTCAATGCATTTACCCCTTAACACCGCCTTAGCTCCATCCCAAAGAACAGAAGGAGTCACTGCTCCATTATCATTGACAGCGAAGTATTCTTTATCGTTTCTTTTAGCAGTGGGAGGGAGGTAGAATATGTTAGCATTGATACATTTAAATGCCAATATTTGAAATCCCAGTCATTATTCAATTTCAATAGAATCTTCAGTGGTGCATGGTCAGACAGGGTAATTGGTTCTATTTTACATTCCTCAACTTTATGAAGATCTGGCTTTGTAATACAGATCAGATCAATTCTTGAGTATGAGCCATAAATCCCCCAAAAAACAAGGTGAAGTTCTTTTAACGATGGTTCATAACTCTCAATATATCAATTAGTCCCATTTCTTCTAACGTGTTTTTTAATGTCAGGCTTTTTTTTTAAACTTTGGATACTGTTTTCTGGGGGGTAATCTATCTAATTTAGTTAAATATGCAGTTAAAGTCACCATTACGTCTCTTTTTTAAAATGGGGTTATGTTCATTTGGGGCATAGACATTTATTATAGACACTTCCATCCTTTCTAAGGCCCCTATAATTAATATGTATCTACCCAGTTTATCCTTTACATCATACAAAGCTGTTGTGATAAATACTTAAATGAACTTTAAATTAAATACATGTCTATGTGACATGATTTTCTATTTTAATCTACAGGTGATAAACTTCTTAAGAGCCAAAACAGTCCATTCTAACTACAAGCTACTTCTCAGTCTGTCCAAAACAAACCTCTTTATTAAGGTTCAAATTAAGGGGAGGAAAAAATGACAGTGTTAACAAATGATAACTTCCTCCTCCAAGTGCTGATAAAGTCAGGTTGTTTAGGTCAGAGGAACACAAAGCCATGAACTTCCCATAACCATATTATATGGGCCAACAGTGACTGCTGCACTGTAACAAAGTGTATTAAGGAGGTCCTTCATTTTATTTATATAAAACAGGCACCCACTCTTCCTCCTGCATCATTATAGTGCTGAGCATAGACCTCACAACTTAAAGCGGCTGTTTATTTATGTCAGTCATTTGTTATCATAGTGTCTTCTATGTGACATTCAGTTCATCTCCAGAGTCAAAACACAGAAAACATTCACAGCATAAGGCTTGAGTGGAAGTAATGTATTTATAAGCTATGGGGCAGAATAAAATGACCATTTAGATATACAGAAAATCTAAAAGGAAAACACAGAAGATATAATTCTAGTCCTGTGGTTACGCTGTTTGTTTTCCAGACTCTAAACCAAATGGACCTGTTGTTTATTTAAGATATAGTGCCAAATAGAGCACCTGGGATGGTGAGAAAGACCTTAAGCCAAGAAGAAGTGATTCAGATGACATTCAGGTCACATCCAGCCAGAAATAGGGGTTATCTGTGACCGGACATGTTTAACAGAGGGTGTGGATGATTTATGTAACAATGCAGGGAAGAATACAACGACTAGTTTCTGACCTGGTCCTTTGGCTCCTCCCCTCAGGATGCGGCCAAGGCGAAAGATAATGGCTCGCTCGTACTCCTTCACAATCTGCGTGTACAAAAACAAACCACAAGCATAGTATGAATAAAAGGATTTTCTGTCAATTCAAAGTCCTATCTAGTTACCATTTTAACTGAGGCTGGCTTTGCAGGAGTCACCAATCCTGGTCCTGAGGGCTATTATCCTGCATGTCTGACATGTTTCCCTCTTCCAGCACACGTGACAGTCATTACCAGACTTCTGCAGAGCTTGGTGATAGGCGGATCATTTGAATGGGGTGTGTTGGAAGAGGGATACATCTAAAACATGCAGGATAGTAGCCCTTGAGGACCAGGATTGGTGACCCCTGAATTAAGGAAATACAAAAGGCCGACTCAGCAGAAACTACGCAAATACTACAAAAGATAGTTTAAGAAACAGTCAATAATTTATTCAGCCAACTAGGCTAGTGGCTAGGCTAGCTAAAATATATAAGAGGAAACCAGTGTCTGACCTTGATACACATCCATATGGACAAAGGCAGAGTAAGCAACACAAGCAGGACGGAGAAGATAACCAACAGGCAACCACAAAAGCCGAGATCATTGTCTGTGTCCTCCAAAGCTGAGGAGGAAAGCAAAAATCAAAGCATATGATCAGGATTATCTAGAGGTGATATGTTCATAGACTCAGCTTCCATTTTTACTTAAAACCTGCTGAAAACAAAATGCAGCCTCAATCAAACATCCTGGAATAAAGCTAATACAGTACACATCTGACATCTCTGGAGTATTTGCACTGATAGAAATGTCCCAATGATGCAATGTTCATCCATGAGCAAGTCACAAAGAAACATAATTTAATTGCAGGGATGATGCATTAGAATGAATCAGGAAATCCAACAAAACTGAATATGAAAATAAGTATAACATTACAAGACATTCTTGTCATGTAAATAAAGCGACTTAGTTTATCAAGGACCAAGCATGTCTAATAGTAAAAAAAAAAAAAAAAAAATCATGCAGCAGATCTGATGTCCACGCCATGCTAAACTGAAAGGTTAAACAGGATTATAATGTACACACAACTCCTTGGGGATCTGAGGTCTGATCACTGGCAACAGCTCCACCCTGTTTGCAGCATTTAGCTCAGACAAAAACCTCAATAATTGATTATAACATGCACATGTGTTGTGAAGGAGGCTCGTACCTTCAGCCTCATGAAAGGCATGTTTACTGGAACCTACAGACAAAGTTAGATGTCAAAAAAACATCTAAACACTGAACAGTATTCATTAATCAATATGTCAGTCTATAAAGGATTCACATCATCCAGTGAATTAACCCAATGCCATGATGACAAAAACTTGGATTAGGGATTGTGAAGGCAATACTGTCTACATCCATACAATGATGCAGGAATCAGGTAATTCTGAAATTTACTTATGCGTGTGTGAAATCTTACTTTTGTTTGTAAAAATGCAAAAATACTGTGTTTAGACAGGATTTATCTGGACTACAGAACCTAAAAGAGGTTAAATACCCATCAAAACACAAGAAGACATGGTTAATCTTATAGAAAAAAAATGTAACAAGTGAAAAAGACTAATACACTATCCAGTGGTGTAAACCAAGCTACCCAGTTGCATTGAACCTCACTCCCTCCATAATTGTTTGTATCTGACTTGTGGTGGAGTGGAGATGATGTAAACTAATATGAAACGTGTTGCTTAACCCATGTCGCCAAAAAAAAAAAAAAAAAAAAAACTACATCCCATCGAAACGCAAAATAGTAACACACAATGTATTAGATAAGTAACTTAAATCTGACTACTGGTTTAAAATAGTAGTTGTGTTAAGACTACTCATTAGTGAAAAAAAGTAGTCAGATTACAGTAACATGTTACTAAGTAGCGCATTAATGGTATCACTGGAAGTGACTATAGGTCTAACCCTCAATATCTCCCTTTTTGTCCATCTATGACTAATGCAATTAAAAATTATTACATTTTAAGATTTTTCCACTAGCATATCAAAGTAGTGCTACTTTGTCCATAGTTAATTATATTTAGTACATTTTTGACTGACTATCTATCTATCTATCTATCTATCTATCTATCTATCTATCTATCTATCTATCTATCTATCTATCTATCTATCTATGCTTAAAACAACTGTGCGCTCTGTGTGTTAAATTACAATTTATTAGTGTGCTTTCTTTTTGTTCTGTCTTATTATGGTAGGGGTATCTAGATTCGTTCAGTGATTCAATAGCCTCAGAGATTAGCGAGGTGATTCAGCGAGTCATCGATTTTCTTGTACATTTAGCGAGTCATCAATACGATTCGATTCAAAATCAATTCAGTGCCTGGGCTAGACTCGGTCATCCTCAGCCACCCTTTTCATTCGGCAAGTAGCCTGGAGATACAGATCTAGCCGTGGAGACTACCTATATTGTTGTTACTCAGCCAGTGTTTGTACATCTGATGGACCCACAGACCCGAACACCACACAAGGGTTACATGAATCGATTCTTTTGAATGATTCGTTCATGAATCACCCATCACTACTTTGGGTGTTTCTATAAGCATCCGTAACCACTGAAAATGTAAAAAAGACTGAGTGACCTGTCCTCCATCTGAAAATGGGGTTACGTTTGCCTTATATTTACCTAAAAGTAAATACCGATTGCATCATTACGACAACTACATTATCAATACCAAATAACATAACTGACTCTAACCTGAAAGTAGGGTTACTTTAGTGGAGTTTACGACAGCTATCGTTAAGCAGATTATCTTAACCATTGTATTTTAGCAGGCTTCAAATTAGCACAGTGATGCATCATCTGTGGGAGGAATAAACGAAAATGCTACCCAAAAGGGCAAACGGATAATTTAATCTCGAGTCAGTCGGGTTTACTTAAGTTATCGTTTGATTTTACTTAATTTTTCCCACTGTTTGGACTGAGACGCTGCTGTTTAGCTAGTTAAGCGTTACTAGCTAACAGTTGAGCATGCTAATCAGCGTTAGCCAAATGTAAACTACAGACGATAATAATCTTTTATCTACAATAAGGGGTTTAATTCCACGTTAATATGCAAAATTAAGTAACACTATGTAACTGCAACATGCCACACGTCATATAAAACACGGTATTAACCTCACGTTTTTTTGTGTTCTGCAAAACTGAGCAGTTTCAAGTTACGTTAATGAACTGACTCCTTACCTGCCTGACGTTCCCGTCTTTTTGTGACTCTCATCTCATCGGTCTCCATAACTGAATGAAAGGTAGTAGATATATATGATGGAGAATGAAACTGGATGTGCTGGTGGGCAGGTCTTCTCTGTGTTTACTCCTGAAGGTTCTTCCAGTAAATGATGAACCGCGGCTGTAACACTGGGTCCGTGTCACCCGGAGCTCTGTCTGCCAGGACACATGACACAGGTTTATGACCCACTGACATGTGGAAAACGCTTGTATATTCTGTTAATAATACAAGCGCTCATTTATTAGTACTTTATTTTTGTACCCAGCCTTTAAGTCATATGTCAAACAAATTAAGCACAATCGCTGAAATTCTAGATAAGATGTAATTCCACATTTGACCACACAAGATTCTAAGAAATCATTTGTAATCAATCTTTGTATGTGATATGGGACATTTCACATTCTTGAGAAAAATTCTTAACTTCCTTTGTAAATCCAAAATGTATTTCAATACACTATACCAGTGGTCCCCAAACTTTTTTGGCTCATGACCCCATTTTAACATCACGCATTTCCACATGACAACAGACATTCAAAACAGAGACAATTTTTTTTGCTAAGATTAATTTGTTTTTGATCATGTAACAGCTTGCTTTACTATGTTGCAAACAGATCTTAATTTTAGATGACATTTAGTCTATGTATATTATTATCGATGGAGGCAGAAAAGCCAGGTTGAGATTACTGCACAAAGTGAGAATTTTACTTTCTATGGTCAGTCCAGCTTGTATTTAAAAAGCTGACAATTAATACTGGAATAACAGTAACTCAAACTATGAATTATGAAAGAGCTGCAGCATCTTAAAACAGCCACATGAACATTTGATAGATAAGCAGTACGATAGTGCTTCAGGTTATTATTATCAATAATAATAATAATAATAATCCATTACAAGAAATTCCAAGTGACCCCATGTGGGGTCACAACCCCAAGGTTGAAAAAACACTGCACTATCCCTAAGAAACTCAAAAAAGTGCAACACATTTTATACATTGTCTGTTTGTTTGACTGTATTGTTATGGTTCTTCAATAAAAATTATTACAAAAAAACAAGAAAAAAGACCCGGTGTCCCACTGATGAGGGACTGGGCACCATTTACAACATCTGTCCAACATGAAATAATTAAACAATGGTTCAAAAGCAGCATCCAGCAAAGGTCTTGTCCCTTTAGAGCAAAAAAAGAGTCAAAGGATTATCAGCTCGACAAGAAAGGTGGGAAAATCATTGAAGACTTTTAAGACTATGTTCCTCAAAGAAAGATAAGAAGTTTGGATATTTAAGCCTCTACAGTAAAAACAGAACAAGACTTCAGGAATGTGGATGCATTTGTGAGTGTAAAGGTTAATGGTTCAGGCCTAATCTGAACACAATGATATCTGATCCCCCCAACAACACGTTGAGAACCATCATTTATCTACAACTGAAGCACAAATACTAGATTAAATGAACTAAAATCAGCTGTTCTGAGGTCGGAAGCATGTGGGATGGATCATCACTTGGACTGTGTTCAAATCAGTCAATCTTCAGGTCCTTCTTAGATACCATGAACTTTATACCAAAGATGAAAATGCCCTTTACATTAATATTTGTTTATGGAGTGACGTATTGTGGAGCTGGAATGATGTGGAGCAACTTTATACAGCTGGAAATCAAACAGACAACTGACAATAAAACACTGTCTGTAAAATCTAACATGAATAGATTGAATCCCCATCCTCAACTAAACACATATCTGCATCACTTGATTTAATTAGGGAATTGTGTTATTACTGCTACATAGTCAACCATGTGGGCATGAATAAAAGTATTGCCATTTGACTGGGCAGTAAAATCTGATGATGGTCACTTTTAAAATAACGAAACACCTCTAAACTAAACCATAATATACACCAGTTCGTTACATTTTCCAAACAGTAGCCCAACGTGTTCACACCAGAGGTTATAATGAAAATAAACAAGCATTGGAAATCCTAAGAAGACGACATGGAGCTTCACTGTCATGGCACCATGGGTTCAGGTCCAGTTCTTCAGTATTGTTCTTTCGAGGCGTCCACGAAAACTGTGCATTGGGAATAAAGCACTCCTCTTTGTGACAGCTGGCAGCTAATTAACAAGTAGCTGATCTCAGCTCCTATTTATAGGCCACAGTGTAGGATTAGTTACCAGCTTCCAGTCTCTTTTTGAACTTCTGTCCCTCAGTGAAAACTAAATTCAGAACACCCACGTTCTGGGTTTATGGCTGAACGGCAACTGCATGACATGAAAAATGTGCCTGTCACTAAATATAGCAAATCAGGGAGTGTTATTTTGTCACCTGACGTTGGGTATGTTGCCAGTCCAAGAGTATTTGAAGATGACTGGACAGTCATACAATGGGTGCATCATTACACAAGTGAAGAAATGTAAATATGTCTGATAAAACACATAATCAGTTAATCATACCTGACATGTTTCAGTGGTAAACTTGTGCGATACATTATGTGTCTGATACAGAAGAAAACTAAATAAACTATAAGAACATAGACACTATGAACTTTGTTGGAGTGATGTCTGATAAAACCCAGTGAGCAGTGGGAGTGTTGAATATCAGCCTCACCGGATTGATAAAACAAAATACACCACAGTGAGGATAGTGAGATCCATTGACAGAAGTTTCCTTTCTTAAATTTATTCCTAATGTGCCAAGTTATAAACAGAGATGTGTATAAGTTTTGAAAATGTTTTTGTCCTGCATTCACCGTGTGACCAGCCTGTAAGTCCTTCTGCAGGGCAAATTTCACAATTACAGTCACACTCTTTTCCCACACAGCAGTGGCTCACAATTATTTATTTATTTATTTTTATGAAATTTACCATTTAAAAGAATGTGACAAAGAAAACATCCAACTCTGGGGGAAAAAAAATTTCTATGTAAAAACGGATCATCAAACCATCATCATTGTAGAGTAAAAGTCAACATCCGGCCGTTTTTTCCCCACTAGCGGGGGTTGACCGGGCAGCAACACATTCACATGTTGATTTGGCACAGATTTTTACATCAATTCAATCTTAATGTCAACAAAGTCATTAAATGATTACATGACCAAATACACTGAAAAAATTAATGTAGACAAACATTTTGAAGTTTTAATGTTATGGTTAATTCTAACACTAAAAACATAAAGTGTAAATGGGAGGAAACTGGATTTATAGCCCTGGGTCTCAGACATAAATTGAATGTATTTCTAAAAATGCTTGGTTAATATAAAATATATATTTCCAGATCTCATGTGTTTTGATTGGTC
>JAPSES010000081.1:501886-516410 GCA_029822895.1 Maxillicosta whitleyi | reverse complement strand
GGGGGGGGTAGAAGATTATTAGGGGCTGTCGAGGCCGTCGCGAGGGGCAAACTGTTGTGGAACTAAAAGTGCACACACAATGGTATTTCACGCATGTTAAGGTGAAAAGTGCGCACAATGGCGTGAAGTTTTGCGTCACGGTACCTACCCAGCCTCACATCCCCCACCCACCACCTCGCCTATTATTTCTGCACACGCTTTCATTATGATTGTATACAATTATCAGGGACTATTATTATGCTCTAAATGGTGACCGTTCAAGCACAAGACCTCGACCCCTGTATTGTATTGTTGTCAGTTGGGGGGGGGGGGGGGGGGGGGGTGTCATTCGTTCAAAAGTTAAAATGGGAGTTTAAAAGTTGGACTTTCTAACAACGGCAACAACAACATGATTAGAACTATATAAAATAGAAAAGGAATATCAACTTCAAATGAATATACCAAAAGACATATGGTGGTAATCTTAGGAACAAATAGGCCTCTAAAAGAAAAAAAGTGAGAAAAAAAAAGAAATCAAACCAAAACAAAACAAAACAAAACACATAATAATAACAATAATAATAATAGTAATAAATAATAAATAAAAAAAATACGCGAATGCAAAATGACTAATCTGCTAATTCGATTAAATTAACAGTGATAAAAAATAACCCAAACTAAATGTTTCCTGGTAATATATCCGGGCATGGAAGAGGTGTGGAGGTGGGAGACAAATCCACAGCCGAACAGGAAAACACACCGCGCCGCTCCACATAATAACCCCATTATAAGCCTCATCAATGATGTAATGAAAGCAAACAGTGTGAAAATTGTCTGTAAACAGTTGGATCTGAGTCTCCTGATGAATTCAGTGTCTCTTTTATCAAAGTGAGGATGAGCCAGAGGAGAGGAGAGGATGGGAGACAGGAGAGGGAGGGAGGAAGCAGTGAGTGAGTGAGTGAGTGAGTGGGCGTGTAGGGAGGTCCACTTCCAGCTCCCCTCAGCCAATGAAGGCTTGTCACAGGGGACTCACGTGGACAAGGCGCTCTTAAAACCTAGCTCCTGACTTTTCCTCAAGTTCAATTTTTTGGGATTCCCTCCCACCCCATCGCATCTCGTCCTTTTACTTGCCAGTTGTGACTATTTAACCCAGTTTACCTCTGCTTTTTGCGCTTCTGCGGCGCGCATCGCATCATCCAGAGTCTTCCGCTTCCTATTTTTTCCTCCTCTTCTGCTTCGGTTTCTGCAGCGGACTCTTCTCTCTCTCCCTCCCAGCTTCGTGCGTGTGTGTGTTTTTTTTGCCTTTAGTTGTTGTTGTTGTTGTTTTTTTTTTGTACTTGAAAGAATGCGTGTAGTTTTCCTCAGTCGTGTGTGTGGCCACATGACGAGCTGCCCTGAAAACCTGCCTCCGGTCCTGTCTCAGGTCTGACGCGCTTCGACCTGTCCATGGTGCTGAAACGCATTTTCCCACAAGACTCCGGACTGTTTCTGCTGCTGCAACATTTCTACACACTTTAAACCAGTCCACATCTTCTTGTGCTTCGCTGGTGAGATAATTTTCGCAGTAAGTGGCGCAGCTTCTCGGTGAACTAAAAAAGAGAAGAAGAAAAAAAGAAAAAAAACAGGACGAGTTGATGCAAAAGGAGGCAAAAAGAAGCGGCGGTGACTCTCCAAAACCACACTCCGGCGGCTGCACTGACCTGACAAAAAAACACACACAAATCGGATGCGTGGACGTTTGCTGTCATCTTGGAGATACCCCCTGTAGAGAACTAACTAGGGACGGGAATTGCGGATAAATAATCCTCATCTGTAGCGTATCCAAAAACATTTTTGTTGGCGCGGGGAGGGGGGTTCTTTCTCTTCTTCTGGATCCAGTCAGACTCAAACACCCCCTACTTCCTCCCTAAAATAAAACTTGTCCTGAATACCAAATGATAGTTTGAGGAGGCCTCGACCAAGACAATGGAGGCGTCCGCCAACGGGTCCAGTTTTGGCATCGACTCGCTGCTGTCCCACAGGCCTGGAAGTCCGGTGTCCAAGGGGGACAGTCTGGCGGGGGAGTGCCGCTCGCCTCTGGAGTTCAGCCCGAGATCAGACGTGGAGAGCGGCTGTTCGTCGCCTCCGTCTCCGCGGAGAGAGTGCGTGGACGAGGTGGCCCAGAGACAGGGTCACGGCGTTGGCCTCCCGCAACACCTCCAACACGCGCAGATATCCGCTGGTTCGCAGCAGAGGACCGTGACCTCGTCGTTTCTCATCAGAGATATTCTAGCGGACTGTAAGCCTCTGGCCGCCTGCGCGCCTTACTCCAGCAATGGACAGCCGACTCAGGAGGCGGGCAGGCTGGCCTCGAAGATAGCGGACGACTTTATGGAGAAAATCCACAGCAACTCGTCGTCAGACAGTGAATATAAAGGTAAGGACTGAGAGCTGTGGAGGGGTAAAGGGGGTCCAAAGATTAGGAAAAACAAAACATATTTTATTTTAATTTTAGTTGAGTTGTATCTGAGTTTGTCACTTTGTGATGGATGTGATTTTTTTTCCTGACTCTTTATATTATTGTATTATTGGAAAGAAGCGTCTCCATTGATTTCCTTTTAAAGCTGTTTATATATATATATTTATAGAAGTCAGTGTCATTAATTAATGATTAAATAAAATTAATAAAATGAGAAGGTCAAAAAGGGCAAACTTTAAAGTGTAAATGTTGAGTAGGACATAAAAAATTAATTACCTACAATTCAACTAATTCCAAACAGATTTTAAAAAATAAACTGTGTACGAAAATAAAATGTTAAAACGTCAGAAAAAATATATAAATGCAACTTAATTTGGGGGAAGTATTTTATCTGTTCTCTGGTAATATTTTTCAGAATAAATCAAAGTATTGACGATTAAAAATATCAGCTCTTTTTTAAAAAAAAAAAAAAATGCTGCGGGGGAATAAACACTGAAAGGTGCACGAGTTCTAATTAAATATCTTATGTTCAGTAATAATCTGACACTTCAGTTCAGGCCACCAGAAAAAAATAACAAAAACACGTCAATGAGCACCAATTGACTTTTCTGCTGCTGCTGCACCGGGCTGGTGGACATTTGTTCCAGCACAATGAGACACTAATGAGTTCAGTTTCATTACATTCCATTTAAATATACACCGGCTTCCTGCCCTGGATGCACGTACGCATGTATGTATCCGTGCATTTCAAGCTTCACATTAGAATATCTCGAAAGCATCTGTTGATGTCAGGCAGGGAAGGATGGCAGAGATGACAGGGTCGCCTCCAGATAAATGCCATCAAGGGCCTCTCTGTTTCCAATCATGTCAGCCATAACAGACATGTCACCGCCACTGACAGTTTAATGAAGCAGAGCTGGAGAAGCGACCGACCGCTGCAAGAACATTTAATCATCACTGAAGAAACCACAGTGTATCATCATCATCATCATTATTATTATTATTATTATTACTATTATTATTATTATTGCTACTACTATTATTATTATTGCTACTACTGCTATTATTATTATTATTATTATAATATCAGAGTTCACTTTTCTATCGATAAGGCATCAGCTCATAGTTGCTCCAATCATCCAGTGCGCGTGTGCCGGCGCGCTCTCGTGCGTCACGGTGCCGGATGGAGGTGCTCAATGCCGCCTGATCGATGGAAGGCTCCACAGGGCCCACAGAGCGCCTTGTACGGGAGCTTTGATTTCCACCAATCCGCCTTCTATGATATTTCAGGGATTTGATGCAATTTGTCCCCGGCGCTAATCAGATTTGTAACCGCGCAAGGCCGCGCTGCCTCTTGATTTCCACTCATTTCCACGGTCCTGTGAAGTTTCTCTTCACGGTCGCGGCTGAAAGGCTTCGTCCTTCCCTTGTGGCTCAATTAGGCGGATTATTGTGCTTCTTGAGACGACTCAACTATTCAACTACCAAGATCTCTCGCCTCGCTCGCTTCTCCCCCCTTTTCTTCTTTTCACAGAATTGACTATAAGGATTTTATATCAATGCTCGCCCTGATGTGACACCACGCAGAAAAAGAACAAAGACAGACGGTCTACTGACGCAAAATATCAGATTGGAGGAGTGCGGATATTGGCACAGCTTCTCATAACAATTTAAGACCAAATCAAACAGCTCCATATAGCCCATAGGCAGACATTTCACTCTCTACTCTCGAAACTGTCTTTTCACATCAAATGTAGATAAATAGTCATAAAATAAAGGAATATTTCACGCATTAAAAAAAAAAAAAAAAAAACATTTAAAAGATTTTTTGCCCCCCAAAAAATCTCTCGAGTTCTCTACGCCACTGATTTGAAACATCCAAAAAATAAATTCAAACCTAAGTTGTATTTTTTGTTTCTCATGTCAAGTTCATTGCATTTCCATGTAACACAACATGACGAAGTCCCTGGATCACACATTAAACAGAAATATTTATTTTATTTAAAAATAACCAATTAAGCGTGAACTTCCTGAATCTTTCAATATTTGGATAAATCACGTCTTTTACGAGTTGAAACTCATTTATAGAATTTATTCAACGAGTTTTATTAAATGTGATTAATTACCATTAAAGCAGCTAGACAATAAAACAGTTCTTATTCACGTAAGAAACAAAGGTCAAACGGATATCAACAATTTATTAAGAAAACAAAATACGAATTTACCTTTTTGTTTTGATTTAATTTGACATACATTTTATATTTCACCTGTACTACATTATCCGCGTGTGTTAGGTTCCAATGACTGAAGTGATTTATATTCTTTACAGTGTTCGTTTCATGAAGCAGGTGCACGTATTTATTTACGCATGCGGATTTGGAGGCTGCGTGTCCACAGACATGGATGAACATGATATTAACATGTGGTCTAAGTTTTGACTGTTCCGTTTGTGTCCTCCAGTCAAAGAAGAGGGGGACAGGGAGATCTCCAGCAGTAGAGACAGCCCTCAGGTCCGGCTGAAGAAGCCCCGGAAGGCCCGGACGGCCTTCACAGACCACCAGCTGGCGCAGCTGGAGCGCAGCTTTGAGCGGCAGAAGTACCTGAGCGTCCAGGACCGCATGGAGCTGGCGGCGTCCCTCAACCTCACCGACACGCAGGTCAAGACCTGGTACCAGAACCGGAGGTAAAGACTCTGCTGCTGCTTCTTAAGAAGGGAGGGGGGTAGGTGGGGGGTAGGGAGGGGATAATCCGGTTTCTCACGGTTGGCTCTTATGGACAGAGTAGACACATGGACCCGGGGACGCCATGTTTTCCCTTCATCACCATCTAAAGGTGCCATGACTCTGCTTCACTTGACTGCACAAGAGTCACTGCCTCCAGGGCTGCAACTAACGAGCACATCAGTATCGATTAATCGGCCAAATACTGTCTTGAATAGGTCACTGTTTGGTTCAAAGTCAGGAGAGACTTGAATACGTCCGCCAAACTGCACCCAAAGGCCCAAACCAACTCTTCAACATAGATTTGTATCCAAGCACCTGAAGTAAAACACTATATTCACATCCTAGAAGTGGACTATTGATCTGATTTTCATTTTCCTGTGTATGGATTAGAAGCTTCTCTATATTTGTCATTTTCGGGCTTTAACAATACAAACTCTTCACCCATTTTCATAAAATCCATTATGTTTAAGCTCTAACTTCCAGAATAATATCAGTGCCTCCTCGATAACAGACCCTGTAAATTTGTCCAGAGCCATTATTGATGACTGACAGCTCATTTGGCAGCTGACAAGTTGATACGCCTTTATTATAAGAAATAAGTCACCAAATGTTCATTTCCGAGATACCATTTGGCGAGTTTTTGACTCTCTTGGTTCATATTTCAGATTTTTATTTGTGCTTTATCTGTTTATAAGTGAAAAAATCCAGCAGGATAAAAAAAAATGGAGACACAAATCCATTTTTTTGGAGGTTTGGGATGTTTGTCAGCATTGACTTTTTTCCCCAGGCAAGTTTAATTTGGTTTTCTTTCTTCTTTTTTTTCCGACTAAAGCCACTCAAAACACTCGACATTTTTTTGCTGCAGTTTTCGCTTGAATTAACTTCAACATTTATCTGTCTACAGCTCCGACTGTGAGGCAGCTAAATGACATAAATAAATATAAAAACAACACTTTGGTGTATGAATAATGCATTGTTGCATGTGTGCATATCAATAATTCAAACAAACCACTATATCTACTCAATTATCTTTATTATGAATTATTCACCTGCGTGGAGTGCATAGAACAGACATCACTGGGTGTGAATACAAGTGGCAGGCTGCAGATTTAGGTGATTTTATTTTATTTTTAACACGTGTACTAGTGCCTTCTAATTGGACCTCAGGTAAACAGATGGGAGTTATTAGTTGTCAGTTGCTGAGAGCTGTACATGCACTGGTAAATGTGTTGCTATGGGCTAAAATAGCGTCTTTTTTTCTGCTCCAGGACAAAGTGGAAGAGGCAGACCGCGGTGGGACTGGAGCTGCTGGCGGAAGCTGGGAACTACTCCGCCCTGCAGAGGATGTTCCCGTCCCCGTACTTCTACCCGCAGAGCCTGGTGTCCAACCTGGACCCGGGCGCGGCTCTCTACCTGTACCGCGGCCCCTCGGCGCCCCCGCCGGCCCTGCAGAGACCCCTGGTTCCGCGGATCCTGCTGCACGGCCTGCAGGGGGGCAGCGAGCCGCCGCCTCCGCCGCCTCCTCTGCCCCCCATGTCCGGCGTGCTTCCCCGGCCAGCTCAGCAGCGGTGAGCCGGCCCTCCTGCAGATGTGTTTCCCCCCTCCCTTTGGCAGCTTGGGACTCATTAGAAGAGATAAAAACAAAGACTGAAAGAGAATATAACATGACGAACACGGGGGAAAAAAGAGGAAAAAACTGCACAAGGCCTTTTTCTGGTGCGAGTGAAACGGTTTAGACTGAACCTGATGAAGGACTGGAACTGAACTGTCTGTGTGGAAGGAGTTTTTTTTTTTTTTTTTTTTTAAACAACATGAGCTTTATTTATAAGTTATTTATTTATAATTGTGAATCAAAGCTTCTAAGTTATGTATTTATTTGACTCCACTTTCAGTATTTTCGGTGTTTTTCCAAGACAACATAAATGCAGGTAGCACTTTGAGCTACAGTTATGAACACCATGACCCCCTGTTGGCATCATCATCGTCATCATCATCGTCATCATCACCATTATTATTATTATTATTATTATTAATAATAATAATAAATCATGGATAGTGGAAGACATCCTTCTATATAAAATCAATTCACTGTAGTTAGATGATCCAAAGGGACAATTAATCATTATTTTCTTTGTAAATCTGTCGTTTTTTTTCTCGAACAAAAATGATCAGCAGTCATAAACCTGTAAATAAGAATATTTTGCATTTTATTCGAAAGATTTTAAAGGTTTTTTTTTTTTTTTTTTTTCCGTTTATTTGTTAGTGTCTTTTTCAGGCCACGGTTTTATCCAATTTAATATAATTCTATAGATGGAGCCAACAGAAACTATAATTGTATCAGTCAAAATAATAATAATAATAATAAAAATAATAATAAAAAAAAAACATGTTTGGGAAAAGGATGGACTATCCGCAAACAGGAGAGCTACGACATAAATCTATTTTACTCTTTTTCTTGTTATTAGATGAGGTTTTAGCGGAGTAAAATTGTCAAATAGCCGATTTATCCCTGCAGGGGGGAATGGGGAAGGCAATCATCTGCGTAATGTTTGCGTTTCTATTTTTTATTTTATTTATTTTTTATTTTTTTCCACAGACGAACCGATCGGACTCGGGTCCACGGACAGGTGTTCTAGGTGTATTTGAAACAGACGTTGTGCATCACTTATGTTATTTCATATGAAGCCGTGATGAAAAAAAAAAACCTTAATTGTTCTACTCTCCTTTGGTGAAAATGTATATTGCAGATATCAAACTTGTGGAGTGGTTCTCGTATATTTCCTGGATCGTTTTTATTTTTAATTTATTAATTTTTTCCTCCTCCCCCTTCCCTCCCTCTTCCTCTTCTTCCTCCTCCTCTTCTCTCCCCTTATTTGGTGAAGTTCATTTTTTTGAGTGAAATTCACAGCAAACGTCGGACAGAAAAAAAGGGGGGATTTGATGTAAAAGAGAATTACTTTTATAAATGTGGAAATAAAAGTCTTTCATTTAATCACTTGGGCTGTGTGTTTAAAACGAAGAACGCCACGGGTGGGCTACTGTCACGATCAACACGTGGATTAAAAACAACAACAAAAACCCATCACAAAAAACATTCCATATATAAACTGCTCCTATATTATTTTTCGCTTGTTTTAATATCAATCAACAAGTAGGATAATTAGAAACGTGTCAAAAAAAAAAAAAAAAAACTTAAACCAAAAGCTTCAAACTGACTTTTATCAATATTTCCAGGCCTGTTTCAGAAGCAGAGGTCAGGGCACGTTGAAAAGCAGACGGGATTTATTTGACTTTTTTCATTATAAAGTGATATTATGAACACGTGTCAGTGGGTAAATGTTAAGGAGATGCGTGATGTAGCTTTAATTAAAACACGCGCTGCACTTTTTCAGGAAAAATAAACGCAACTTTACCACAGACTGCAGGTTTCTGTTAAAATAATAATAATAATTTAAAAAAAACGTGTTTTGGAATTTAACATGTCTGTCAAATGACTTTTACGCCAATGTTGGGTTTAGTTTGAGTGGATTTAATCCGTTTAATGTTGGGATGAGGCAGGAAAAAGTTCATGAGTGGATGAAACGCACATTTACAGCCAATATTTTTCTACAGCCGAGGATTAAATTTCAATGGTTGTTATATATATATACATACATACATACATGCATATATACATGGCGTTTCTTTTTTTACAGAACGGATGCGTGAGCTCTGATTGAGGAGGGTTTGTAAATTGATATCCAAGACCCCTCCTCTCCCTCTCTCTCTCTCATCATCCGTTCAATAGTGCAATCAAAGATCAATTTAATGTCTTTAGAAAAGTGCCAACAAAGCATAAGGGGTGTTAGTCGAAAAATGGAGTCCCTGTCCAGTCCAGTCCAGCTCCCCCCACCCATATCTTTCTTCCCACCATTCCCACTTTCCTAAATTAACAGCAGCAACCCCAATTCGTTTTCCATAAACAATGCAGGAGATGAAATATTAATGTTATGTGCGCAATTGTTTAAGTGCCCTAAATGATCCCATTTGGAAATTGATTGTTTCCATCCTTCTTTTCCTTGAGGGTGCTGGATGTGCGCTCCTCTGCCAAACGGCTCCAACAGCTGGTGACCGGGCTGGAGCTGACTGCAGACCGGGGATCAGCGTGGGGACAGCTGGTCAGCGGTTCCTCCACCACCACAACCACCAACAACAACCAACCATCCAAGCAACCAACCAACCAACCAACACCCCCGCTCCCCTCCCCCCAAACAAATTTCACCCACTCTCCCTCTCCAAGTCTGCGCGCTTGGACCCAAGTTATCCGGCGCGTTGGGGGTTAAAGGAGTTCAGGCTGACGGACAAGACTTGGCGTGTAGGATGTTAACGATTAGACAAAAGACTTTAATAGGTTTTAATTGAAAGTCGATAATGGGTTTGATAGCCAGCTCCCCCTGCTGTCATCCACGCATGGCACCTGTTATCTGGGGCCTCCACTTAGAGGCTGACCACGCCGTGAAATATCAGACTGACGGCCTGGTAACTGGCGCGTTTATGATGCGTAAAATTGCATTAAAAATACAGTGGGCCTGAACCGACGGGGTTTGGACGAAAGGAACCCAGAAAATCAAACACCTCCCAACTTGCCAAAAAGATCATTATAGTCCCATCATGTGGGTCCGTGACCGATTCAGATAACGACGACCTTTTTATGAAAAGGGGGTTATTCTTGCAAAGTGAACAGCTGATTATATAAGAAAAGCCCCCGTGTGTCTTGTTGGATGACTCGGAGATTTTTTTTTTCTTCTTTTCTTTGCATGTGAAAGGCTGGTGGCAAATCCCCCGGCTCTTACCGTGGATTGTCCCCGGCTCAGGGTTAATGAAGTGCGGATGGAGTCTCGTTGAGCTCCCGACAGACACACAAAAAAAAAGAAAAAAAAAAGAAAAAAAGGCTTAGACCCAGAGGATCAGTGACTCTGCTTAATCCCATGGACTCCTAATAATAATATTAATTCAAAGGAGGGAAAAAAAAACTGAGCAAAAAAACAACCTTTTGATGAAATTAAGAGTGAATCAAAGCGTCATTTGCATTGTGCTCGTGGTGTGAAAGCTCCTTTCAGTGAACCAATGAAGAAAATCTGCAGCTTGTATTAACATTGTTTTAATAGACTTCCAGCGTTTTGTTTTAAAAAATCCGCGGGGGGAGATGAAAAATAGATCAATTAAAATATTCAAGAAACGCGTGGCCTATTTTGTCTATTCCGCCAACAATAACCACAAATTTTTATTTCGTGCGCACTGGCGAAACGCGCTTTTATTTAAACAACTGTATCTGCATTTATTCAGAGAAAAGATCCCATCAATTAATTCCCACACGCTTATAGTCTTTATATTTACATATTACATGTATGTAGGCCATTCTGAAATAACCTTTATAGGCATAACAGTACAGAGAGGCATCTGAAAAATACAGCAAAGCACTTTATTACACACAGACCCTCATGTGGAACACACCAAACAAAGTGTTTGACTTTGGTTTTCAGAAAAAAAAAAAAGAAACTGATTTTCTTTTCCCCACACATCCATACACAAAGGGTAGTTTTCTGTTCTGATAGGACAACAAAAGTTCAGATGATAGGACTGAAAATGTAAAAATATCCAGAAAATGTTTTATTAATCTGAAATAAATGTGGATTAAATGTATACAGGCTATATGTTTGAGTCTGTGCAGGGTAAAAAAAAGAAAAAAAAGAAAAAAGAAAAAAAGTAGGGCCAGCTCTGTGAAGTGAGTATTTCTTTTTTTTTTTTTTTTTTTGACATTAAAACATAAATGCAAAAAGTCATCCAACTTTATTCACGGCTGAACATTTGAAACTGGATCTGTAAGGCTCAATAGCTGAAAATAAGTATGGAGGAAAAAGAGCCGGGGCAAAATGAATCTGACTCAGCAATGAACAGAGACATTTAGAGAGATAAAGTAGCCTACATGATGAAGCATCAGCAAGTGTAAAGCAGGAGAGTGTGAAGGAGCTGAGCAGCAGCACAGATCCACTCTTTGCCTGGAGGTACGGGGGGCCGAGAGGAGGAATGAAAGCCCACCGAGTGGAGGGGAGATAACCCCACTAATCATTTCCCCAATATGACGGAGAAGGAGGAGGAAGAGAAGGAGGAGGAGGAAGGGGGGAAGGACTACAAACTTGGGTCATGGACGCGGGGATTGACATCCCAATCTCAGCAAATAATGAAAGCTTTCCTCTCGGATAAGAAGGAGGGTTAGGGAGGACGACAGGAGAGGGAGAGGAAGAGCACTTCTCCACCGCACACAGTCAGCTTAAAACTTCTTAGTCTTTGGCTGTGATTTGTTAATTTTTAACGGATTTCAAAGGGAGAGCTCGTGTCAGAAGAAATGAGCAAACTCCCAAATAAAAACGTCCAAAACTTCCTCAACAAATGCAAGTCCCTGCTTGGTTTTTTCCAACAAATAGTACAAACATACCATAACCAACCAATCATAACCAACAGCTATTATCATATTTTCAGTCTACTTATGTCGAGTTTATTTTTTAAAACATAATCTTCCTAAACAGCACAGTTAATTTCCGGTTAAATTATAAGAATAAAAATATCAATAATAAGAGATGTAATAAATTCAACCCATTCATAAAAAATATATAAAACCCTCATAAACATGTGAACAAATTAAATAAATGTCTCTGTGGTAGCAACATTTAGTGACCCAAAAATATAAAAATGAAAAAATGATAAAGCGTTTTTATTTTTTCTTCTTGTTGTTTGAGGCCTTAAACGATTGAAGGATTGTGTGAAGGTTGAACGTCTCCAAACGATGTGTTCAACAAAACAAATGAAGCCACAATCCACCGAAATGAAATCAGACCCCACTGGAAACGTCCAAGGTGCACGTATTACCAGCTGAAAAGTCCAAAGTTTCTCAGTACAAATGGAAAATATAACTTCACTGTTACGTCAACAGATGAGAGCGCTTCATTTACCATCAGTTACTTCGCTTTATTCAGCGTCCCTGTTAGCAGTTATTTCAGAATCTCTAATTGTTGTCCGCTTCACATCATGTTCACATTATTATTCCAGTAGGAGAATAGTAAACTGTCTTCTATTGTGATGGTGAATAAGCATTGTGTGGCTTAAATGAACAGTAGTGAATGCACCCTGGATTCAAACTAAAGCTGGTCCAATTAAATACTGCATGGGACTATAACTGAAGTATCATTCACTTTATGTTTAGTGACGTATAAACACATTCGACCATGAAACAAAAGAGATTACTAAAGGGGATCCTATTCACAAGTATATATCATTTTAATATCAGGACACAAATCAATTCAATTACATATCATAGGCCTATTTTTTTGGTTATTTTAATGTGGAAATCTTATGTAATCTTAAGTAACAGTAGGACTACTACTTCAAAAACCTGAAGTAAACTGTATTTTTCGTACCAGATTAACTGTATTGATGCATCTGAACAATGGATTTCTGATATACATTATGCTGTTAACCACATTAGAGGTAATCCCAACCATTATTAAAATACTTCACAATAACAGATAAGTAGCCATAAATCCTATTCGTCCTAACTATTATTCTAATTGATGATATATTCAGAAAACGTACAATCTAGTGATACCTTTGATTTAGTTGATGTTTAACAGAACCCACTTTATGATAATATTCTTTCTGGTCATCTTTGTCTTTTTTTGACATGATTCAACTTGATGCTGTTCAGCTTCACCTACATGGACAATGGAGGTGTCGTCACTGGCAACACAACTCATATTTACAGATGTCAATCTGGTTTTCACTTGTAGCCACGATTATGTGAGTGTAAATGGGATCAAACTGAGGAAATGATCAATTAGGTATGTTTTTAATGGGTTTTTCTATATCTTTACTCACTATCATAGTAAAGCTTAGATGCAGAACCCATGCCATTTTAGACAAATAAAAGTGGAGAGGATCAATAATTATTAAATTCAGACTTTTTGTTTTTGCACGTTTGGTTTTTAAGTTTTATTTTATACAATTTCGAGACCAGCTGTGTGACAATAACATTCCAAAATGATGACAATTATAGTTTTTTATTAGTAGAGGTGATGCTGTCTATTGTTTTATGGTCAAACCTTACTCATAATCTCACTGGTTTATGTGTCCCTTGCATGTTTTCATTATTATCCACATGTGATTTTAATCAAAACTGACCCGAACTAAGGGTGTGATGTATTACTTAAACTTCCTTCACTGTCAAAAAAAAAAAAAAACCTGGACAAGAAGCAAGAGCGCACACTAGAAATAAAAATTAACCAATGATTTGACGTGTCCTGACGTCTCACAGGAAGCAATCGTTGTATGTGGCAGCAGGGGGCCGGTGTAAAGCACCATCAGATGACACACAGATTATTCAATCAATATCTCGTGGTGTTACGGGAGGCCATGTTGCCTCTCCAGCAAATAAGATAAAAAAACAAAAACACCCCGAGGCCCCGACCCCCAACGGCCAGCCAGCCCTTGAAATGCCTCTGGGACCAGACGACAACCTGGAGCAATGAGTAAATCTAACACTGATCTGTCCGTGACTTCCAGACAAAGGCATTTGGAAGGAAAGCTGAAGATAAAACCTCAGCGCAGACTAGTTATGTTATTCAGCTTCTGTCACGGAGAGAAAATGCAAAGTTATTCATCTGCAGTAGACGCAATGTGATTAATTCAGAAACCATAACAGAAAGAGAAGACTGCAGACTTAGAAATATTCATTCTGTATGAGGACGCACACTGTTTGATTTACAGAGGCGCTTGTAAAGGTTTTGCCTGTTATATGTTGTGACTAAACAATAGAACTCATTTTGCTACGGAAATTCCTTTAATTTTCTTTTTTTTTCTCCCCCTGAACTAAAAGGTTAAAAGTAGAAAAAAAAAAAATCAACACCCAAGTGACTAGCCCTTTAAAAAATACATTTACATCGCATTAAACACCAAGGTCAACTATCTCATAATAAAGCTCTCCAGTCCATATTAAAGTAGATTTTTTTCTGAATCCATACACAGGTTTGGACACAGCGGAGATTTACTATTTATAAGTGCTCCCTACATACAGCTTATACATGTGGAGTAGTGTCCATGATCTGGTCTCATTTAAAAGTGGGCTAAATTAGAAGGAACAGGCAGTTTCTTGGACACCCCGCCAGCCCCTGGGGGTCACTGACCGGGGCCACGGGGAGGCCTCTCACCTCATAAACATAAAGGGAGGAGAGGGCATCAATAAATGATGAGGAGTGGTATACATGTATTTTTAACAGTGCTTCTGTGTGATGTCTGGCAGCTCTCTCACACACTGTCTCCTGGTAGAGGGCAG
>JAPSES010000081.1:471578-487212 GCA_029822895.1 Maxillicosta whitleyi | reverse complement strand
TATAACAATATACACAGGTTAAAATAAAATAAGAGTAAAATAAGATTAAAGCAAGAGCAGCATTGAGAAAGGGAGAGCAGCACTGATGAAATAGTATATAATAGTAAAAATTATGTTCAATTATACAATTTACAGATAAGACTGAATGCAAAATAAGACATGATGGTTTCTCATTTTAAAAGGTAAAGGTGAAAATGTATGTTTTGTCATAAGCATCACAAACAAACACGGATGAGAATGAACACGACATGTAGCGGTGTCAGGGTACTCCAGTCCAAAACTACTTCTGTGACATAGACGTGGTTTGGGTTTGACAAGCCTCACGTGGATCAGAAAAAAGCATATTTTGTAAATTCAGACCAGGCTCAACAACTAGATAGAAATAAACCAGGTAAGAACATTAAGAAAAATGATCGAACGTGTTACAAACTAATAGTTGTTAATACTGATTTTAATAGTGACCATACGTTGTCTTTTACTTTATAAGACACCTGCGATGGCTCTTCAGTTTTTATTCTCTTTCTAATCACAGGCCTATGTATGAATGTTTACTTTGTGTCAGTTCCTCAAATCTGCTTGTTTTCTAAGCAACTTTAGCGCTAATGATACCACAAGGTACAGCACGTCCCACTCCCTCAAATTTCCAAGGATGACTTCAAGGTCTTATACCCTGTTTGTGTTCATCTGACATTCTTTCTTTGTGAGAGCATCGTAGGTCATATTATTAACCAATCCCGTGTAAGTTTAGTACAGGCTTCTATAAATGAATTGACTTTTGAGAGGGGGTGGAGCTTCGTCTGTCAGTTTCTCACTTGTGCACAATAAAGGAAGGCCTGATTGACAACCAATCCATTCTCCACGAATTTCTTTGTTGTTTATGCCTCCACGTCAGAGTATTACCAGAACTTAGCTCTAGTTTATTGTTTATTTAACCGGGGTCCGTATATACAGTATGTATTTATTTGATTTAGATGATCAGTGGGAGACATCACCCAATTAATTAACCTTTCTCCTGTCATTGTCAATATATCGGCCTTAAAAAGTTCAGCGTCAGTCGACAACTACAGTTGACATGCTCAAAGACCATTAACCTCTTTTACCTCCCATGCAAGAATCATGACAAACAGCTCAGAGAGAGTCTAATGAAGAGACTTCTATTCATGACTGTTATTTATGAATTATTATAGATTAATGAATTATTTCTTTATTCGTCTTCTTTATGAAATCTTCTAGATTTTGCTTCATGGTTTAGTGAAAATTTTTCATAAAGTTCTAAATAAAAGCATAAATGAGTCAATTATGTACCTTTTAATTGTGAATTGTATTATCTTCTAACCTATCTAATCAATAAATTTACATAAAATCTAATAAGTCATATGTATCTTTTTTTTCTGGATTCTTCTATATTGGGATATGAGATTTTTGGATATATCACACAGCCTTTCTGATCACTACATCCTCTCATCCTCTGAAGCTCAATGGACTAAATTTACAATACTTAGCATTAAATGTAATGAAACAATACCAGACGGCACCTTATGCCACTCTACCTTTCTAAATAAACCTCTCCGGGTCAGTAAAACTGCAGGAGAAATCACTGCGTGATCCAGGGAAGCTTTGCTGTGACAACACTCCTGTCTAGTTCCTGTCTGAGATTTATCAGAGGTTTCACAAAATCAATGGAGCTCGCTGTAAGAAAGATCACAGCAAACACTAGAGACCCATCAGCGGTAATAGCCATCTCGTCACGGACGGGGAAAAAAATATGTCAGTCAGAGGAAGCGGAGAATTACAGCTAAAGAGAAGAAAAACACACGAGACAATCAGACGGAAAGTACAAAGTGTTATTTTATACCACTTCTCTCAATACATTGAGGTGCTGAAGAAATAAACTTGCGGATTACAGGATGAGCCACGGATTGCGTTTGTGGATCTATATGTTGCACACACATGGCCAAAATTGGTGTGATGAGCCCTGGACTTCCTGCCAGCCGAAACACAAGCGCACACATCCATCACATAGCACACATCTGGTTCTGTGGCTGCCTGCCACACACACACACACACACACACACACACACACACACACACACACACACACACACACAAGCACGCACGCACGCACACACACACAAACACACACAGGCAGGCAGAGGATTATTGAGGTAGTATCAAACAGGAATAATAAAGCAGGTTCTTAAGATTTTAATAAGAATAAAATGAAACAGTAACCACCGAGGGGCCAGCAGGGTTAATCCCTTCTATATTACTGAAAATAAAAAAAAGGATAAAAACAGACAGGAGGGCAGAGCTGAAGCTGAAGGAGAGAGAGAGAGACAGGGAGAGACGATGAAGAAGACGAAGAGGAAAAAGAAGAGGGGGGGTGTAGAGATGGAGATGAAATATATATATATATAAATATGTGTGTGTGTGTGTGTGTATATATATATATATAAATATAAGGAAAAAAAGTGGTCGGCTTGTGACAAAAGTAGCAGCAGTAAAAAGAGATTGAAATTAACAGGCGGGTTTATAACAACGCTCTTATAATATAACACATACACATTCACAGTGATACACACGCACACACATTCACAAAGATGACACTGTTTGACTGTGTTTAGACTTGATGAAAGCTTGGTTCATTCCCTATGCGTTCTAACACCCGTGTCGGTTCAGCAGCATATTTCCAATGTCAAAGCACGTGCGCCGGCAGCAGATGGCATGAAACAGTTGGCAAGAGTGAGCGAGCGTGAATATCTGTTTACTAATAACCCTTTAATTACTTCAGATGGGCAATGGGATCAAACATCCAGACCCACACAGGAATTAGCCTTAAATGAGACTGGACTGAAAATCTAGGCTAACCCCTTATGTTGCCATAAAGACCATTGATGTGAGAAGTGGTGCTCAGAAAAACCCTTATAGGCAGAAAGCAGACAGAGTTTGAATATTCTCTTTTTCACTTAAAGGGATTTATCTATAATCAAACAATGTAACAGATGCTTTAATATAAATTTAAGAAGATGGAGAAAATTGCACAGGGTTACTTAAGGTCATTCAATCTTACAACTTATTATCAAGTGATGTAATTTTGTTGTAATTAATTGATAACATAATTATCAGTAAGTCAAAACAAATGTCTATCACATAAAATCAGACCATGAAGCTGTCTGGTTTACAATAGTTAGCATAATATCCATTCAACTTAATTGAGAATAAAATGGTAAGATGTGTTTTCCCACGGCCTTTCTAAAGAAACCTCTAAAGTCCTATATATATATATATATATTAATCTTGGATGTGTTGTTGTGTATAACAATCCTTACAGGTTCAATTTATGATGTTTAGCAGCATCTACCGGCAACGTTGTCATCATAACAGCGTTACGAAAAGGTGAAATAGGCAAAAGGACCTCTCTAGAGCCAATGTTTGGTCTGTCTGCTAATGTCTTTTTGTCAAACATAAACACATACACCTTTAATATGGACGTGGCTCACTGTAAACTGGAAACAACAGGAAGAGGAAGAAGGCTGTTCTGACCTATAAAAATGCATTGTAATGTAAAGAAAACACAACAGTTCTTATCTTCTGGTGATTACACACAAATAATAAAAAAAAAAAAAACAATTCATGTCTATAAATAGACCTTGAAATCTTACAATCCGAACCTTTAAGTTACAAAGGAATTGCATCATCCACTTGTCAAGTCATTATTGTCACCTCTGTGTACGATAAACATGCACAGACATAACAGATTGAATCAGACAGAAACAAATCAGTGGAGTGTTGACGTGATTATTAGGCGCTAAAATGAGGTGACGTATCACACCTTACATGTTGCTACCTTTTAAACAAATCATTAGCCTCATAGCACAATTGTCTAAGTTATATTTTTGGCCAAATTGTGGTATCTACATGTAATTAATCAGCAGTTGTAAGAACGTAAAATTATGTAGATATCATAATTTGACCAAAAATACCACTTATAACAACAATAATAACACAGGCAATTATACTCTGAGGCTAACGAAATGCTAGAGGCAACCCTTAATTGTTGGTGATAATGTGAAGCACTTAAGAGTTTATCTTCAATTGCATTTTTTTCTTTTTTTTTGAGACATAAACATAATTTTCAAGGGGATAAAGAATGACACGTTTTTCTGCTGATGTTAGAGTTTGGGTGTTCGGACACCTGTACTGTCGCCACATGTCTTCGGTTACTTTGACGTCCACCTCTGCTTCACGTAGCATCCTGATCGACTCTTGTGTTTTCTGAAAGAAAAAAAGGCACTTTTAATATTTTGTACACTTAATGCATATGCCGCTGCTGATATTCTGCTTAGTGGAGTGTTATGATGGGGCTCCCTGGGAGAAAATCCCTGCTGTGTGTAAATGTCATGAAAAATTCCTTCATCTGCCAGAATAACGCTAACCTTCTCCATTTTGTTCTGCTGAACCCACCTCTCGGGCAAATATGTTACAAAGAATCACGGCGTCTTTGCGGCTTTCCTTCCTCAGCCTCGCTCTTCCGTTACGCCTTTCATTACGAGAACAGGGGACGCATACTGTTTGTCAGCTGCCCTTTTCTAGTGCAGCAGCTATGAGAAAGCATACATTTTAATGACGAGACCTTTACTTTTGAATAACGGCATGGAGGGAGGAAAATAAATTGCTGTTCAAAAGGAGATAATACTCTTGGCATTGTGGGATTGCCGCGGATTGGGCAGCTGTGTGGTGACGACCCCTAGGCTGAGACCAACCTGTATAAATTAAGATATAAATAGCCTCATCTAGAGCAGTATTACCAAGGGTGTGCTTGAGTGCTCAGGCACATGCTTAATGTATGCATGTAGGTGTGTTCTTGTGTGTGTGCACCCTCCAGAGGGAAGCCGAGAGAAAAAGAGCGTGCATATGTCCATAGTACAATCTGGTTGCATGACAGTTGTGTGTGCGTGCGTGTGTGTGTGTGGGCACGTGTGCTCACACATACTTGTGACAGAGTGCTGGGGAAACCTAAATCCTACTCAAGTGTAAGGCAAACAGTGGTGGCAGTGTGTGGTTATTGTATTTTCTTTGCTTGGATCCCAGTAAAGACCCCCAGGCCTGCGCTGCCTGCCTGCCTGCCACTGCGACCATCCCACCATCAGCGGCCAGCTTCAGCCTGGCGCAGGCCCCGCAAGGAAATTAAAAGGGGATTAAGACAGGCTGACACTTTGTGGCCGATTACTCATTTATTTTTTTGTGTGCGTGTGTGTGATGTGGAGTGGGGTGGGGTGGGGCAGTGTCGCGATTCAACCAGAAAGAGCTGAATGGGGTTTGGAGGTGGAGCTCTCAGGTAGGTGTAGATCATAGGTTTACAGATGAATTACATCTCTTTCTAGGGCAAGGAACCGTTTCCTCTACAAAGGAGGTTATGAGGCGTTATGTGATCACCTGTGTTCATCTGCGGCCAGGATTACCCAAAAACTACTGGGTTGATTTCCATGAGACTTAGTGGGTGGGTAGGACAAAGGACGAACCTATTACGTACTGGATCAGAGCTTTGTTTTTAGATTTTCTTTGATATAATCCCATTATCATTAGATATTTTTCCATTTTTAGATCTCATATTTTCTTAGACTTCCCTGTAGAGTTTTCATCTGAGTACAAACATTAAATTTTATTACATAAATTATTTTTAAAACCCTATTATTAAAACGCACATGATTCTACATTGTGACTGTGTAGGCCGTTAAGCTGCCAAATAAAAACTGTCAGAAGTACCTCATACATTTCAAACCTGAGGTGACGATTTGAGTTCATTCACCTCAGTTTTAACATCAAGCTCACTCTATACAGCATACCCACATGTTAGCTTCCCTGGAAAACACCCAAAACACCAGACTTGTTTTTATCATTTTACAATGTATTTAAGCTACATGACTGAATACTGAATAATTTTATTAAAATGCTAAATTTAATGTTTCAGAAAAGGACTATATAAATACATTAGAATAGAAAATAGTTGGAAAATTAAATATTTTCCTATGGTTTTTCCACATCCTTATCCAGTTTAATTGAACAGTGTGTTAAGCTTGTGACTGTTATTACATTATTGCATAATCCTTTGCTCATATTAATTTGATTTGGTTCATCACAATCATTTTTTTTGCTTGCATAAAAACAGGTGCATGAAATAAATACATTTTCATAGTGCTTTCCACTTGCTGGCACTTGATGCTACTTACATGGCACTATATTGTAATAGTGGCATAATTCAATTGACAAACAAACAAATTAATAAACTGAGGACTGCGGGGACTTGGTGGAGGTAATCCTTCCATTCAACGCCAGAAGTATTTCACTGTTACTTCCAACATGACATTTGTGTTTTAATACAGATTGTTTTGATAGATAATACAATATAATAATAATAATAATATATAAATATAATAATAATAAAAAGTATGGAAACACAAACATTATGGATGAGTACCCTACAAACTGTCATTCTCTGAGACTAATGAATATGAAAATAACAAAACTGAAAAATGCAAGGAGACTTTGTGATGGCGTCAGATCACCACGTGAACCAAATTATTAAAAACCTTCACTTTCAGAAACTGCTCAGATAGTGCCAAAACTACACAAAAAACCAACAAAACAAAGGTACATTTGTGAAAAGCTGACATTGTAGAAAAAGCAACAAGATTTTAATACCTGTCTTTTGCTAATTGCTGGTTTCTGAAAGGGATCCAAAGTGGAAATACTGAAGTACCACCTGAATCATTACAAGGGGTAGCTTCCTGCTTCCATCCTGCTGATCTTACAACAGGTCGTATATCATCTCATCTTCATGAAATTTGAATTTTCCTTCCTGTGACCTCGGTGGTGCATGATCCTGGCATTAACCATGCTTAGCAGCAAGTCCCCTTTGATTCTGACGCACGTCAGGCAGCTCAGGTTTATTGCCTCTTTGTGTTAGAACTCAATATCATCGCTGCAGGGAAAACAAACTGTACAGATGCCAGTGTTTGGTCTGCTAATTAGCAGTTTGTATTAGTAATTAATAGGCATTACCAGTCAACCGGGCTCCTGCTCTGCTGCCTCCAGCAGCCTGTGAAGAAGATCCAGGCAGCGCACTCCCCCTGCAGCGCTGCACTGCCGCAGCCCAAGGAGAAATTTCAGCATCGTAGTCATTCTCAAGTCAGACCACAGGAAACATCACTTATCCTGTCTAATTGGAATCGCCATTTTTAAAGAAGAATGTAGTATTAAACCTGAAAAGCCAGGAACAAAGGGCTTCCTGTCCAACCTTGACATGTTGGAAGGGACTCAAAGACAAGATGAAAAAAAAAACAACTATGAAATAACAGGTATTCTTACCCTTGTTTGCTTCCTGTTTGATCACTCAGTGTCATTATAACCCAAGTATTTTGCATAGTTTAATAGTCTTAAACTTCCTGTACAGTTGAATAATATCACTGAATATTAGAGTTCATCATAGTTTTATGTTTGAGTTGAGATTTAAGGTGACATTTTAGCCATCCATAGCTTTGATTTGAGTTTATTATTATATTTTGCTCTGTTAGTCTCTTGTTGCTGTGTATTTAGTGTTTTTCAGTGTGAACAATATATATCTACTGAGTAGATATAGTCTCAAATGAAACAAACCCTGACGCACAAAGAAAAACTCCATACACCCTAAACTACTTAGTTTCATCTTTTATAGTCCATCTCTATCTGGAGTGAAACAGCATTTCTACAAAAAGTGCAAACTGATCTAACAAGCTATACTATCTGTACAGTAATGTGTCCACCACTGGCTTGATGATGAGCTGAGACACTGTGGGTGTGAGGTGAGGCGAGGTGTGGCGGGGTGGCAGAGTTATCAATTATCCAGAGCGCAGTGGCACTCTGGCTTCCTCCAGATCTGGTGTTAAATTAAGTTGTCAGTGCTGTCTCTCCGATTTCCCCCATCACACGAGCAGACTGTGATAGCGCGTGACGGCCGCTCGCCGGAGCTCCTCGCCGGCTGCCGCCCCGCATCTCGCCTGCAATTCATCAGCTTCCGAGCACACTGGCCCAGGCTCAGTCCACGCCAGCGCACGCCGCGTTGCACTGGAGCCAGCCAGCCCACCAAGCACCGTGGCAGAGGAAAAAGGATCGGATCACCTTCCAAAAACCAGCCGTAGAGGACGGGGTGCGGTGGACTTTTGCCCCCTTGTCTGGGGCAGGAAAGGACTCAGATCATGTTTGAACTTGAAGGTGTTTGTGGGGGTGTGTTTGTTATGTTTGTGCTGAAAAAGAAGGAGGGGGTAACAAAAAAAAAAGGAGGAAAGTGTAGAAAACAGTGGAAGGGCATCGTCTTGGGGAGCTCAGAGCACAATAAAGCCTCTGGCCCTGCTGTCCTGGTGGGGCAGGGCCTCAGGTGAGGGCAGAGAATATGGGACACAAAGCAGGGAGGCTTGGCACATGGGCACTAGCCACCAGCTCCCTCCCAGCGCACTACTGAGTTGAAGGACGCCACAACATTCAGGCACAAAAGGGAAAGAGAGACAGAGAGGGGAGGAGACACAAAAAGGACAACCAGGTGACAGAAATAATGGATAACTGTAAAGCAGCGGGGTACTAAGCTCTCAGTGCTTAAGTATTTATTTGTGATGAATAGTAATGACGGCACACTTACAAAGCACTTGTTTAATGTGCAGAGGGCTCGAGGATCGTTCCTGGGCGCCTTTAACAGGGCCGATGTGCTCAAAGGCGACCACGGGGAGATGCCAAACCCTGCCCAGCCCTCCACCTCCCATCCGCATTCAAAAACACTTGCCGTCCCTTTACACTGTCCCTGCCTCAGCGCTGAATAAAACATTAAACACCATTCTGAGATATTAACCTACTTATTGAAAAAAAACTCAGTGATTTATGTCGATTTGGTTGGCTTTCAATGCTGCCCAGCTGTCACTGCTGAGCCTGTAACCTAAATTATCCAGCGATGCTCTTTTACTCCGGTTAAGGGAATAAGCACCCCTTTAACACTTCAAAAGGCCTGACTGCGCTAACTCTGGGTTGTTGTTTTATTTTCTCTACCCTTTTTAAGCTCAGTAATTATTCAATCTTGGTGATAATGAGCGCCTGGCTGACCTTGAGGATAAAGAATATTTCCTTTTATGTTTATGCTTCATGTTTTCCAGGCTAATTTAAGAAAACAGTGCTTAATCTTTCACCAAAAGCAGCAAAACACTGGGCTCTCAGATCCTCTGTGCCACGGCGGGAGGACCCCTTCGGTTAATAAGCATCATCCAGGCCCCGGTGTATAACTGGCAACGAGTTCAGCGGCCATGGATCAAACAGTCATAACCTCCTGTTCCAAAGATAAGCTGCAATCAGATCTGTGGGGGATCTTTAACCAGGGAGGAGTGTGTGTTTGTGTGAAAAACAGGCAGAACAGACGGAAGAAGTAAGCATGAAAAAGAATGAGCGGGTGGGAGGAGTGTGTGTACGTATACAGTCTATATGAGTGTGTGTGTGTTCGCAGTGCGCTCTTTGGTGACGTGCCTGAACGGAACCCAGAGGGGGGACCGGACTGAGCCCCTGCGCTTAATTGGGCACTCAAATGTTACCAGGTCCCTTCCCAAACGACTTGGAGGTGACACATGGCCAAGAGTGGGAGTGGAGAGGAGCTTGTGGAGAGAGGAAATGGAGCAGAGGGTTTAGCACCTCCCGCCGCCAAGTTTTTTCTCCTCCTCAGGGTTTTTCGGTCGGGACGGCAGGCTGCGTGAGTGATAGTGCATTTGGCCTCTCACTGAGCAAAAGATGACAGGGCAAAAATTAACCCCTCAGTAGTGAGGATGCACAGAAAGGAAGATAGTTTTGCATTTGTCGCCAAGTGCATCTATCATGGAAGAAGTAGAAGAATAAGCAGTTATAATGGCTTAAAAATCTTAATTGTCAGTTTTTTTTGTTGATTTTATATCATTATGGTTTTTTTTTATAAGTGCTTGAGTAGTTTTAGTAAAATGAGTTAAATAGTGTTTGATCACTATTAAGTTTTTGGTGTTATGAGAAAAAAAAAAAACTATGATACAATTAGAATAGAAAGTGCCAAAGGTAGAATAAAAGAATACATATCACATCAAAGAGGATTCATAAAAAAAAAAAAAAGAAAAAGAAAAGAAAAAAAGGTGCACCCATGAACCAGGTACAATAAAAGTGATTATACATGTAATTTTTCACAGGTAGTCTTAGTTTTACATTTAGATTTCAATAGAAAATGGCCCTGGAGGTAAGTTATCATGAACCAAATATTGCTTGGGGATGTTGAATGCACTGCTGCTTTAAGAATGTGCATTTACAAAAAAAAAAAAAAAAGAACTATGCAAATGTTTTAATATTTGGTTACCTGAAAGAGCAGAAGATGAACCGCAGTTTAAATGTAAAAGACAAGGACTTCAAACGTGCACTTGAGCAAGATGAGAGCAAATTTGTAATTCTTTTCCAGTTCATCAAAGCCTCCACTAGCTAATCCCTTTCTTATATAAATAGCTCTTTTGGTGGAGAGGGTAGCTGCCGCATAGAGCTCTAACCCTTCTGTCCCTGAAGCTACAGCCAGGATAAGCTGTGTGTTGGATTGGCACATCGGGCTGCCTGGGGCCTGCTGCTGCGCTGGCCGCCAGTACAGATGGAGGGCAGGGCTGGGCAATGCCAGCTTGTCAGTCGGATTAAAACGACTCATTTATTCACTGAAGTATCGTGCAAAGCGACCGGGCCAAAGCGGGGTGAGGCGAAAGGGGGAGAGAAGGGTCGAACAGCGGCGAGATGAGGGCAGCTTGGATGTGAGAGAGGGTCCTGTGCTCTCTGGCCCTCAGCCCTCCCTCCCCCTTCATCCCGCGCTCCTGCCTTTTTGCTGGTTACTTATCTTTCTAGGGCTGCCAGAAGCCATTACCGCAGTGTACGGAAGGCGGCCGGCAGGGTGGCATCTCCTAGAGCCTGGGTGACAGATTGCCGCTCGGTATTGGCGGCGGAGGAGGTGAGGGGTGGATAGTGATTGGCTCTGATGGTCAGGAAGTGGGCACCGAGGGCTGGAGATGGACGAGGAGGAGGAGGAGGAGGAGGGAGCAGAGTCAGGGAGAGGATGACAAGACCTGGCTGCGTGACCTTTGGTATAGAGCGAGTTACTTAAAGGGGCATAGGCCTCTGCTTTTAAGAGCATGCTTGGCAGTGGTGGTCACTGTGGTGGTTGCAGGCCGAACACGAATGCCAGGTCAAGAAGAGGTGGCCTAGACGCTGACTTCTCTAGTTGTGCCCAGGACCCTGCTGTCGCCTCAAAACCGCCGCGAGGAGAAGCAGAGGACGAGCGGCAACGTCTGCAGATTGATCCAAGATACTTCGCTGAGGATAGATTCACCTCTGCAACTTCAGAGCCGCTGCCAGCATCGATCTGAGAGTCCTCAAAGTCATGAAGTGTTTTGGGAACGATGTCAAACTTCTCTCCAAAAAGAGAAGCAAAAGAAGAGTTTGAGTTGACTGAAACCGTTTCAGGGTCAGAGCATGTAATTAGTTAAGAAGAAGAGGGATACAAGATATTTGGAAGTGATATATATTTGCTGTGAAAATTAAAATGGTGTTGTTAATAATGTCAAAACTTCAGCACAAAACTTTAAGAGAATTACAAGATAATTTGGTTCAAGGTTTGCTGTGTATTCAGCAGCATCTAATGATGATGTTGCATATTGATTCATCCTGTTTTAGTAAAAGGGATGGTACTGTATCTTATGAATGATCCTAGCTATACAAAAAAGATAATAAGAGGAAGTTTGTTCTGAGTTACTATAGAAATATTGCAGACTCTGTGAAGGCGGCTCATTCTAGTGAAAACACAATTATTATTTAGGTGATTACACTATAATGAAAAATATAATTGTAAATATGTTCCATCGCGAATGTTAGATCCCATTAAATCTTACCCATTCAGCTCCCAGCAACATTTGTTATAAAGTGAACTGAAATTTTTAAGACATAAATAAACAAAATACTTTCCTGAAATGTATAAAGTACATAAAATAAAAATAAACATAGCTAGAAGAAGTTAAATTTGCACTGAGTCTCAATTAGTGATCCCAACTCGACAGCACCAGGTTGTGGTGCACAAAGCAAACTCTTCTTCTTTCCAAGAGCTTTACAACACTTGTGTCACCGAGCAGCGACTACAGACACAGGGACTCAGTTGAAGAAACCGCATCAGAGACAAATTAGCGCATACAGGATGTGAGATAAAAGAATAATCATACAGATAATCATAAAAAGGATTTTAATACTTATAAAACTTTTTATAACTATGCAACTGTCCATGTGAGAATCTGTGTGTGAAAAGTGCAAAGAAAAAGATGTAGACTTTAAAACGGTGAAGCTGAACAGAGCAGCTCAGGGCCTGCTGCCTTCCATCTCAAAATGGCACACATTCAGGTCACTGACAGGCCAGAGCTGTGTGTGTGTCTGTCTGTGAGTGTCAAGGGGGGTGAGGCTTGGAAGGGTTTTATCGGGTCTAATTACTCCCGATAGCTGTAATTTACAGGTTGACAGCAGGGAGAAATCGGCAAGATTCACACTTCTGCGGGTCAGCATCTGTCGCCATTACTGCACGGCGCACACTGCCGGCCAGTCGGCAAGCGGGAGGAAACAGTAAACAACAAACGGCGTGTGACAGATTAGCAGTGCGGGCTAAAGGACCTTCCACTGACACATCATTTCTCTCGCTCCGCGAGTTTGTTTCGCGGCAGCTGTCACCAATAAAATGGAAAAGCGGGAGATGGGGAGGGGAGGTGGTGGCAGCGGAGGTGGCTTTTGTTCCCGATCCAGAGAGGTGGGTGGTGGAAGGAGAAGGAGGAGGAGGAGGAGGAGGATGAAGACAGGGTGGATGAGACAAGAGATAGAGAGAGAGAGAGAGAGAGAGAGAGAGGTGGAAGAAAATGGAGATGGGAGGGAGGGTTAGCAAGAGTGACCTGTTTAAAAAGTCTGGCCTCACTTTTTAATGGAGTATTAGCAGGAAAACCAGGGCAGGGCAACGTCAAACTGTATTTTTCCGCTGACTGTAATTACCCTCGCTATTTCTCCCTTTTTAGGTCTGCAGTACAAATTGCCAGTGTCAACCTGAAGTGGTAATTTTAGTTCCGTTTGCATCAGCCTGTGTGGTAAGTCAGCAAGGAGCAGGAGCTGTTCTAAAGGGTAAGCATTATCTCAGTACATACAGAATGTGAACACATTTGTTAACACTACTGCACTGCAGACCACTTCTCCTCTTCCCCTCCCATGTGGCTCTCCTTCTCCCGGTCCCACGCTGCTCAGAGTGGAGCCAGGTCGGTCCAGTGCCAGAGAGGGCTGGTGGGCTACACTGCTCTCCCCCTGTCCACCTCATTGCCTACACACTGCCTCTCTGGCCAGCTTCTGTACACTGGGCTAACACCTTGTACATCCTGGCAAACTGAGTTTTCCTTGACCTCCAACTAGAGGACATTTCCAAGTTGTTGGCTTGTTAACCTGAGCTGTTTTTACTGACTCCACAGACACAAAAGTGAGGTCTTCTCTAAATAGCAACTGGATGTGAAGCAGGAAGTCTGACTGAAAGACAAGAGTGTTAATAAAAACAAACTGGATCTCTGGACAGCGGTTTGTCCATTATATCCACAAGTAACCTACATTTTAAATTATTTTCTATTAAATATTTCTCCAAGTTTATGCAGCAACAATATAAAAAGTAGTATTACAGTCATATTTAATACAATACTGCCTCAAAACAGAACAAACTTAACAATGTCTTAAACAGAAATCAGTTTTAGCATAGCGTAAAGTACATCTAACATATCAAAGTTTGCAGTTTATTAGTTACTCACTTCCACAATTAGGGCTGTGCAAAGACACAACTTTTTAATATGTGACATCATTGTATCACAAAACATACTTTTTACAGCAATATTTTTCATCGCAAGGCAAAACCTTGTGTTCTAACTCACGGCACAGATGCACACAGGATATTAGCATCTACACCAACATGGAGGAAAGCAAATGTGACACAGAATGGGGTCACTCTGAGCGGGAGAAGGACCCCAACCAGGCAAAACAAATTACAGAGCTTGTTCCTAAAAGAGGGTCTATTTCTGACACATTTGGAACTATGGTGGAAAACAGTTTTCTATTTATTTTATACTTCGAACATTAATATTTACCTGTGCAAAGGAGGTTATATGTTGATTTTCATTTGTCTGATTTGAGAATTTTACAAAACTACTGTACGACAACTATGGCCTTGGTTGAGGAATGTGTCCCTGAAGGGCCTGCGATATTGACATTGATATTTTATATTTAATATTAAGGATATAGTCCTTTCTATATGATCATTTCAAAGTATTTGTTGAATTTATAGAAAACATGCTGAATCATATATATATATATATATATATATCTATATATAGTATCATCTGGATATTAATGACATACTGTATGTCAGCAGAGGGGATTTCAGACATAATTATCATCGGTACAACCTGCAAAGGCAAAACCTTTTGAAATCCTCCTCATTAAAAGATTCTAAAATTAAAAGCACCGTAAATACAATTGAAAAGTTAACATAAAGATGTACACGCAACTCTAAAATTTAATCAATTACTGAATATTCTTAACTATTTCTACCTTCTAAAACATGCCACTGAGTTCATTTTGTGGCCCGTACTTGGACTAAAAACAGTGGTCAGGTCGTTTACAGCAAAGCGGAAGCCTCTGGTTCAGGTCTTTATCTGCCACCATCAGTGTCACATCATCCACAGGGCTGGGTGGGCGTGGGGTGATCACATAGGTCTGGCCTTGTCCTGTTTAATATCTAACGGGAGACTGCCTGGTGGCTCAGCGTGCCAACCTCCAGAGCCCCCATTTCTTCTCACAAGTGCCATATGTGCGACCCAGCCCCATTTCCATTAGTGGGGCCCGAGCAGAGGCAGGAGCGGGGCCCGGACCCCAGCCCTCCTGGCCTTCCCCTGGCACCGCCACAGGGCATGTCCTGCCCACTGCCAGCTGCCCACACTAGTCCAGAGGAAGCAACAGCGGCTACCTACCTGAGTCTGGCAGCAAGCAGCCGCTGGAAACACTGACACACAATGCATCAGTCTGGAGGAATTATCATCCACACAATCCATTACCAACAATTAACCCGGCAGATAAAGCAGCGTCACAGACACTGCTGACTTTAAACAACAGCTGTGCTTAAACATCCTCCTCATGCAAGTACATCTAGCAAACACCAGCACTTTCTGCTCCACGGAGCAATTTATAACCAGTTTACAGTCAGCGTATTCTGTCTCGACACCTCTAAACAGAAGAAGACAATCTGGCCAAAAGAGCATATCATCGTGTTGTTTTTTTTGTGCCATAAACAGATATGAGCTGGGAACTTTATTCAGCTGACAGACAGAAACAGACAGACTTCTCCAGCAAAATTAAAACATATGATAATATTTAGGGTTACAATTCCATTGTAGAGTCATTGAATGTAATGACTTATATTTATGTTTGATAAATAACTCAAGATACATGTTTTAATTGACAGGTAATATTATAGAAGTGTAAATAATTTTCTTGAAATAGAGGTCTGGAAATGACACCC
>JAPSES010000081.1:458787-471478 GCA_029822895.1 Maxillicosta whitleyi | reverse complement strand
TATATATTCAATGTTCTTCACACAGTGTAAAAGACTCAAAAAATATGTCGGCATAAACATTTTAAAACCCAGCTTTTAAACCTCTCGACTTGGTACCTTGGACATCCTCAAACACTCAGTGACTGTTTTTATAAGCAGGTCTTTGTTCACCAAAATGTCACTACTCATGTTATATTGTTATGTTGATGTTACACATATAGGTATGTCAACTTAGGGAGGAAAAAGAAGTCATTTGTCTCATTAGCAAAGCCCAAATACACCTTTAACTGCATATGCAATGAGTCTATTGTAAACATTCTTGGTTACTTGGTTCTTGAATGCAACTGAATTTTACTGCATGTTTTCTGTACAATGATAACAAATGATCATATCACGTCTTGTAGAATATCATCTTATAGTATCTCAACTTATCAACATATCTTTGATATGCAGATAATCCAGTACATTGTGATTCTCTGTAAAATTACAGAGATTTACAATAGCTTTTTTTTTTTTTTTTTAACAAATATACCTTTTTATTCTCTTTTAAACTACCTGTTGTGGTTGGAATTTCCTCAACAAGTGTTTTTTTTTCCAACTCACAAAAATTTAAATCGAACCATTTAGTGGAGTTAGTGGAAATATATTATTAACAGGAAACTATATTCATCAACTCAAAAAATATTAAATCTAATCATCTGATGACATGCGTTGATGTATTTTAACATTTCTAACCCCATTTCAAATGAGCCCTGTTGCACTGAGCATTTTATTTTCAGTAAGACATAGATAACTCTGAATAGTTTTTTCAAAAATGGAGTTTTTATATAGCTTATATCTTATCTATATGTCATCAGCTGAATTATTATAGAGACCCTAAGTAGGTTAAAGCAAATCATGAGAACTGCTTTGACCCCAGCCTGCTTTTCCACACTACGACGAGACCCCATCTTTCACCTCATGTATTTGTGAATTAGGTTAAAGTCTTTGGGTGCATAGGCATGTATGGAGTGTGAGGGCACCTTCCCTGAAGACGTGTGGAGGGAAGCAGGAGGAGGGCGGAGGCAGAGACATGCAGCACATCACATGGGAATGTCAGCGTGTGCCTCGGCAGCCTGTACCTGCTACAGGACCCGGGGCCTTTTTTAATTAATCATCACACAGGATGAATAATTCAGCCATTATCGCCGGGAATAAATAGAAAGGCTGCTTTTCCTCCACAGTTACACCCAATCAGTTTCATGTTTTCCTCAATAACCTAGAGGGCCCGGCCTCAGATAAACACCTTCACTAATAGGTGGAAGCAGGAGTTTGTAAACTCAACAAATAGTCTATTGATTCAGCTGCTCTAAGCAATCCCTACTTAAATTTTAGTGTCCTGCGGGTAAATATTATCCTGGAGAATTACCATATGTAATCTAACCCTGGGCTGGTGCTCATTTATAGAAGCTTTTGTACTTGTTTTATCAGATAATTTAATATGGAGAAAGAATGAAAAAGAAAACAACTATTCACCATGAAGAGATGATGATCAAAATACCAGAAAAATCTACAAGTTAAGCAGGAGTTGATCTTAGTTTCTCTGTTTTGGCCTTTTACCATTTTAGATGTTTACTGCAGTTTCGTTTAGTTTATCATTATTTTTAAACGATGTCCTAATGTTTGCATAGAAAGTGCTTCGTAATTTGTTTTGAAACACAAAAATATGACTAACATATAATATTATTGTTACTTATTTACTATTGGAGATCAATTTTGAACTTTTATAGTCATGAAACATTGATGTAGATGAAAGGACAACTCATAAACAGGAAGAAATGACAGCATATTTATCAAAGCAACATTTGACAAAGTGATAATTGAAACACTGTTAAACTAGTTGACATATCTGGAAAATATAACCTGTGTAATTTTAGAATTCGATAAAAAATTTGACCTGGAAATAAATGGTAGAATGAAAGTTTCTAAGATGATTAATGACCACAAAATAAGTCAGTGTTTGCAGTCATTTTAAGGCAGTTATAATAATAACACTACTGCTTTTTTGGAATCTGCTGTAAGGTTTAAAATCAACCAATGTTAATGTGAAGGAAATTCCAATTTAACCTTTATTTTACCAGGTAAAATCATTTGAGAATAGCTTCTCATTTACAATGATGACCTGGCAGGAGGTTCCATTAATAAATAAATAATACATAGTGAATATTGAAAAATAAATGACAATCATGGGATTTATCAGGGCTAAGTGTATGAGCACAGAAAAAACAGGACTCACTGGCAAGTTTTATCAAGAATCAATTGAAACGATTGAATCGATTGATTGAATCAATCAATCAAGTTGAATTTAAAAAGTTGTGAGGTTCTGCCGCTGTATTCCAGTCATGTGGTGTTGATGCAGGAGATCAGTTTCCCAATAGAAGTGGGTGGTACTTTCACTAATTAAATGAAAGTCCATATATGACTTCCAATCAGTGCACAATAGTAACTATACGGATATCTGATATCTTCCATTTTATAAGTCATTTTCTAAATTTATAATTGAGATCTGTCGTGCAATAGTGGTATACACCCCCTCCCACATCCAGGTGAGAAACGATGAGGTGAAGGGGCTTTTCTACAGAACTATATACAACTTTATTTCAGCTTTTCCCTTCAGGTGTTGCCACAGCGAAACAGATTCACATATTGATTTGGTAGAAGTTTTTACATTGGATGGCCTTCCTGACACAACCCTCTGTATTTATAAGGGCTTGAGATCAAAGGACCCACCTGAGGTTCAAACCAGCCATCTTCTGCACCAAAACCAGCGGTGTGAACCACTAAGCTGTCGCTGTCAACTACAGAGCTATAAAACACCCACCATGTCCTCCACATATAGGTTTGTTGGGTTATTTTTAGAATAATGTCACCATTAATGGGCCTGTTCAAGAAAGGTTGAAAAACATTGAGCCAGTGGGCTAAAGCTACATGTTTTGGCTAATAAACTCCAACTAGTGCATTGATCTGTGGGGATCTGCTGGTTGTAGATGACACAGAGGCCACTTGGCTGTAATAATATAAGATGCAGGGACCAAAAGCATACGAATATTACCTTGCTGAACTCAGGTGAGAAGCTCTTATCATCTCAGCAGGTGATGAAGACCACTTGAAGAAAACACCCAAATAAGATGGACTATGATACTGGAAACTCCTCTTCCCTGTGGAGGAACAACAAGCAATTTCACAAGGGCAATTCATAAATAAAGGGGGAAAAAAATACATATATATATATATACCCATAGATTTTGTTTTCCTAAATAAGCAGATTATGTAACATGTTTCTGACCATATATAAATGTCAAATATGTGCTAATATGTGGCCTGCCAGATGTTTACATAAATATTTGAAGATAATATTTTCTGTGTCGAGTTACACCACAAAACACACTCTTTCATCCAGGGGTCATTTCATTTAATGTGACTACATTAATTTAGTTACATCATCATGTTCATTTCAGTTGTTATTAACATGACATGATTTGACTTGGACTGTTGCACTGTTATATGGACTGTACACATATGAGCACTATAGTGTAATCATTAGTCATATAAACATTAATCAGACATGGTTAGTATGAGGTCCACTTCCTGTGAAGTAAAAGGTGCTAGTTAGGACTGTTGAATGGTTCCATTTCGTCAGAACAAACCATGTGCTGTTGTGTATATATGATTTGAGTTTAGTAAGTTTAAGTTTGCATATCATTTGCCTCATAGTATAATTGCCTAAGTCACATTTTTGGCCAAATTTGGTACAACAGTGTGATCTCCACTCATGGAAAGTGTAGCCTCTTAAACCTGGTTGCCTCTGGTACCGGAGGCAGCCACAGATCCACGTGTGTTACCATGGTAATGCAACATGATGCTTGTAACAGTACACACAATCTACACATCCATGTAACCAGAAGAATGTCAACTAAAAGCTCAACAAAACTATTGAATGTCAACAGAACATATCTCAAACAGCAAGCACTTAAATGGACAAATATCTAAAACAAGCAAACAGTCTGAGACCAGCATATGTCAGAGATAATTTAATAAAACAACACACCAATTTGACAAACTTTGCGACACTAAATTAACACTAAACAGGTCCAACAGCACACATATTATTTTTCTACCAAGAAAACTCAATGAACAAGAGAAAGAAGAGCAAAAATGAAGTTTGCATTATGATGCAATGATTATGAATTCAGTCTCACCTTTGCTGTATTCTGGTCATAACTTGGTTTTATATGAATGAAGCTTCTGCTATCAGCTACTCCATTGTTATCAGTTACATTGAAATGGAAACAAATGGGCCAGGGCTTAAGTAAGGACCTTTTCTAAACAGCTTAATAAACTTGTATTTCCAACTTTAAGTGTCATTGAAATCAGACCATTAACAAACCAATAATGAGTTGGAGACAGGCAACAGCAGTTACTTCAATAGAAATAACATTTACACAGATTGCTGCTGTCATCATCCACTTTAGTAAAGTTGAAGGGATATTTTGTCTCTACGAAGCTGAATCACAACATGTCTGAAATTGGTGCCACCTTTCCATAAAATACACCAAACCAAAAACAATAATAATAAAAAAAAACAATCTTAACTTTACATCACTGTACCCACGGGTCAATGCTAAAAAAATATACTGTTCATAGCTCAAAACCCAGAGACCCTTTTGGTATTTAATTAGAAAAAAAGTTGTCATTTATGTAAATGCAAAAAATCTATATATAGCATGTGCGGGTAGTTTACATGTATGTAGTTTTTTTTATACCGATCTAACACCATTTTTGTATGTCCATCCATGCTGATTAACTAGAATGTCTGTCTACTTATTTCTGTCTGGCTACATCACATTAAGGTTACTATAAATGCATTCACTAATGTAAGCATATGGCAGATTGCAGCAGTTTCTGAGGCATGACCGATGATCAATGAGCATAGATGGATTTTTCAGAAGTAGTGAAGAGATATTTGGTCCTCTAGTGTCAATTTTTAATAAGTGACATTATTATCCTTCTGCCCTACAATCTGTTGAAACAGCTTTCAGGGTGTACTGTTATTTCCTCCGTCTGATCCTGACATCCTACCACCTTGACCTTTTAACAGGTGACTGAACATCCCCGAGGGGAGCCGAGGAAAAGGCCAACAATGTGTTCCCCATTGATGTGATATCAATGGCTGCTCATCGAGAGGGGGATTTGCTGTTGCTTTACTGGGGTATGAGGCCCAATCCATGTCAGAGCATGCCTGTTAGAGGCCGTCAGAAAATAAACTGGGGGAGGGGAGGCTTTCTTGTCTCTCACAGCCCCAAGGACAGCATGGGGGGGCAGACGAGCACTGATTGAGAGCAACACCTGTCAGGTGAGGCTTTCGCAGTTGATGGCGCAGAAGGAGCGCCAAGTCGACTGCTATGACTGCTAATCTCTGACGTGGCAACCTGCCGGGCTCTGCCAGTCTCCAGAGGGAAAGCGCCAGGAGCCCGAGCTGCAAGGCTTTTCCAGGGCTGCAGTCCTGCTAATGTCTCCCCGAACAGAATGAACCACGCTGATATGCTCTAAATACATTTCATTATCATCATCATGATTATATCACTAATTGTGTGTACTTGGTAATGTGCTGCAGCAGCCCCCTCCTGGGAGGTGTCTGAGAGACTGAATGATTAAAACATGTATGATGAACCATGCATCAAAACGTCCCTGTGGGCTTCCTCGCAAGATACATGTAAGCGGCTCCACTGACACTTGGAGTGGGCTCAGAGCAGAGGATGCGGTCTACTGAGGGTTAGAAGGCTGAGGAGGAACCTGCATGCAATAACAAGACAGCAGGTGGATATTAGAGATGCAGGGGATTGACCTGTGCTGACCCTATCCATATCCATAAACCCACACTACACAACCTATATACCCTCAGACATGACTCCAACACAGCCTAAATAATTCCACTACCACACAAAGAGTAAAGCACTGGCTGAGGTTCACATCATTGGCTGGGCTTCTTTGGCCTGTTTCCGTCTTTATGTGTGTTTGACAGGAGAGGATAAAGTTTTTGTGACAGCATTTGATGAATGTTTAATCCAACATTCATACATCCCAGACTGGGATTGGGTCCCCAGTCAAAACCCACCAAAGACACACAGCAGGTGTCTGAAATATTCATTCACTACACGCTTCATTAAGAATGAAACATACCATGGTCCTCGTTCATTTATTTATTTCGATTATCGAAACAAAAGACAGAAAAATGAGAGATTAAAACATGGTGGGTGCGCTATTCTATATTTGTCTCACAGATTTGTAACAATTTGTTTTGTGACAAATAACTCTGCCTGTTGAAATCCCGCTGTCATCTTGCTGGGAGTCAGGCAGCTACTGCGAGAGGCGCTTTCATGTGAGGGCTGTAACAAATCACTGTCTGCCGGGGACTCTTCAGCTCTGCATCCAACCACAGCAGTTTGACCTTTGACCGGTCCAGGAGCGTCTGGTGACTCATCGCACAGAGCATGCTGATGTATATCTGAGACTTCAACGGTGGAGGGGACAGTTTTCATATTTATATTAATTAGTGATGAAATGTGACAATTAATGATCTATGTTGGTGAAGAGTGGCCGCAGTCAGACAGTTGAAATGACTGATGTTGTGTCCGTCACTGACTAGAGTCATTTTTTCCCTTTTATAGTGGACGATGTGCCATTCGTACAGTCATTTTCTTTGTGGAATTTATCTCCTTCTGTCATTTTCAGAATGAGTTCTTCAGTGAGTTGAACATAGCAAAATATTTTTTGTTTCACTGTGTATGGCTGCGATGGCAAAACAAAAAAGTTGAATCTATGTAGAGGAAGTCACTGCAGACATATTGAGAAAGTGTGAAATTGGCTTTTATATCACAACTTAAGCTTTAAAAAGTATCTTATTGTCAGTTGTGCTTCATATTTATGACTGGTGATGAATTGCACACACACTCAAGAGCTAGGTTTTCATTATTTAAAGGGGAAGTAGCTTAACTAAACTGCTAATTTAAAAAAAAACCTGTCCTACATATTTTTGATTTAAACATAATAAAGCTGCTAAAGCTTCGAACTAACTGCTTGTGTTGCCTTGAACCTGGAAAATTGCTGCTTGCAGCTATACTTCAATAATAATTAACTCACACACCTATTATTTAAAGTCCCATTTACTGAAAAAACAAAACAACATATTGTATCTAATCAGCCTCAATGTTTTTTCCTCTGATAGTGTTGAATATGCCATTGTGGAGTGCCAGTGTTGTTTCAATACGGTCCTATCCTGTTTAAATGAATATGTCACATAGATTACAACATTTCCCCATGGAGATCATTAAAGTTTCATCTAATCTCATCTAATTAACACAAGGATGTGCAAGTCCTGACACACTGTCCAAGGCTGTGTGTGCTTTATTGTTCTGAGACATTAAGTCAAATCACACTGGTTTTCAGCTCAAATACAACTATGAAATTATCATTCATATGTCGTTTTTCATTTGACATGTAAATTAACAACTCAAATTGTTATCTCAAGGTTTTATAAACAAATTATGCCTGAAAAATATTAAATCAACAAACAGTATCCTTAATTTCATTGTACATATGTATAAGGACAATAAAAGCATTCTATTCTATTCTAGTATAGAATAGATTGTTAAATGTTGAGTAATGGTGGAGGATGTATGAGAGCGGTAATGGGCAGAGTGCAGGCAGCGTGGGCGAGTTTCAAGGAATTAGGAGGTTTGTTGTGTGGAAGAAAGCTGGCGTTGAAGCAGAAGGGGAGGTTGTATAAGGGGTGTGTCAGAAGCGTGCTGGGGTATGGGCCGGAAAATTGGAGTGTGGGAGTGAACGAATTAAGTAAACTGGTTTGGATAGAGAGAAAGATGCTGAGGATGATGTTTGGAGTTATGATGAAGGACAGGGTTACTAACGCAGAGGTTGCACGGGGGGGGGTAGAGTGGATGGAGGTGTGGTTAAGGAGGCAGCGGTTGAGGTGGTATGGACGTGTGGAGAAGAAGGGAGGATATGGAAGTGGGTAGAGTATTAACGATGGAGGGGGCGGGAACGTGAGGGAGGGGACGACCGGCGAGGCGATGGAAGGATGTGGTTGGGGACGATATGAGGGTGATGGGGTTGGAGAAGGAGATGGAAGGAGACAGAGAAATGTGGAGGAGAGGAAACCATGGACCGGTCAACCCCCACTAGCAGGGAAAACAACTGGTATAGAAATGTTGTTTGTGTGCTATTCTATTCTAGTATATCACATACGTGAAATGTAATGTAATAAATAATGTGGTTATAAGTACAAGTACAAATAATACTCAAAATAAAGTATATAAGTTTATTCTTAATTATGGAAAAAAAGCGTTAAGTAAATGGTCACGCCACTAGATCTATGTAGTCAAGTTTGTCAGAATTCAATCAAATCATATCATTTTCATGTTTTAGTTTGTCCAGTTGTCATGTAAATATGCATTTTGTTATTTTAAGCCTTCTTTAAAGTGCCAATAAAAATAATAATAATAAAAAAAGTATCAACCTCAATTACATGACTTTGTACACTCTTTGTAGACTGTAAATCTGCCTAAAGAAGTGATGGTGAAAATGAACTGTATTCATCTAATTTTCTTCTGTTTTTGACACTCAAAGTGTCTCACATGGTGTCTCCTTCACCCATTCATAAACATGTCACACTGCCTCTGGGTTGGACTCGGAGGTCAGTGTCTTAGCCAAACGCCTGGGAAATTGGCAATGAACCATTAACCTTCTGATTTGTGGATAAAGCACATTTTTATGATCAGAAGTCCACGAACAGTTAATTACATTGTCATTATGATGAGAACTGATACAAATTTAATTTTACACTTCAGGTTCTTGTGTTATCCAAAGAATGTTCATATTTTCATTAGAAAATACATAAAAAGATACTAAAATACTAAAAAGGTGATAATCCTCTAATAGTAATAAAGGGTTTTCTTTTAAGTATTTCACAACTACTTTTGTTTAAAGCAGGGGCGTCAAACTCATTTTAGTTGAGTTCCACATTCAGCCAAATTTGATCTGAAGTGGGCCGCACCAGTAAAATAATAATATAATAATATATAACTAATGTCAACTCCAAACTCTTCTCTATATTTTAGAATGAAAAAAGTAAAATCACGTTATGAAAATGTTTACATCTACAAACTATGCTTTAAAACAATGTGAATAATATGGACAAACTGAAAAAAAAAGTGTAATTTTAACAATACTATGCTTCAGTTTATCATTTTCACATGTACTTTATAACGGGCAGATCACAGTGGAGCTACAAATACATAAAACATTCAATAACAGATAATAATATTGTTAAAACTGCACTTAGGACATTTCAGGTTGTTCATATTTACAGAGATGTGAGTATTTCTTAGATATTATGGTAGTATTTTATCAATTAGACCCACTTGAAATTGAATTGGTCTGTCTATGGCCCCAGAACTAAAATGATTGTTAATATCTTAGTTTAATTTTAGTATTTCACAAAGTTATCATGAGGGACCCTTTGGTGGGCCGGATATGGCCCCTGGGGCGCATGTTTGACATTCCTGGTTTAAAGGCTAAAATCTATAACAATCAACATATCTATTATAAAACATGCAACAGTTTGGCATATTTTATCCTCCCACTTTCACTTAATAGATAATTTATCATCAGATGTTGAACAGATGAAATTCAGATTGGAGGCTGCAAAACATTTTTATCTGGAAAAAATGACTTGAGTAATACATCTTCTAAATAATTTTGGCAATTTATTGTCCTTTTGATAAATTTATTATGTGGAACCGTTTTTTGTTTTTTTTTTTTAAATATCTTTTCTTTGTGGTTATGTATTCATTGCATGTGAAACAGTGTGAGTTTTTGGACTCTATTCATCTATTCTTCTATGCCTGTTTTTCATAAGAAACACACCATGCAAATCAAGCTCTTACAAAACTGAGACTGTTTTTGATTTTTTTATGGTAATGATTGATTTTTCCATTGTTATTAATATTGTTCCTGAGACACTAGCCTCAAAGCCGTCAAACACTTTCTGCACTATTAAACTGTACAACGGAAGTCCCTCCTTCTTGTACCCGCCAATTACGTCACTTCCTCCGCGCAGTAAACATGGCGACTGCCAGGACGTCAACTTCGACGGATTCACAGCTTCCAAATGTAGTCATCAAGACTGAGCCCGACACCGACGAATGTGCCTTAACCGGTACGGAGCACGTGCCGGTTAGACGGGAGCCCGTGGTACCTCTCGTGGCTCCGGTTTGCGGGCTGCAGCCCCTCACCTGGTCCCAGGACCACCGCCTAGCTGCATGCACCACCAGCTCCCTGTCGGTGATGGAGCTGGTGTGTGATGTCCACAGCAACAAACCGGACCTGATGCTGCACAGGACCTCCGTAAGCCTTCCGACGGAGCAGCTAAAACTGCGGGTAAATCAGTAGAAATCTGCCCCTACGCGGGGCTGTGGAGCTCCCCGGAGGTCGTACATTAGCGTAGGTTAGGTTAGCTTAAATGCTGCACCTGCTTATGTTTATTTAGGATGTAAACACCGAGAAACACGATACGTGTGTTGGTAGTTGTATTTATCTGGTTTGTTAGACGATCGAGTTAGTGTAAAATTACTGATTTAAATGGTTATCAATTCTAATGTTTACTATCCTAACTAGCTTCATAAAGGTAAACATTTACATTTATTCTGCAAGTCCCTGCATTATAGATATGTAACATCGGGATGTATGAAATAAAATGTCTATTATTCCAAATGATCAAATGAAGCACAAAAAATACAACTAATCAAACGTATTTAATTATGGTATTTTGACTACCCAGAATTATTTTAATAAGATATTTGTTTCATTTTTCCAATTTAATTCATAAGTTACATTTCAGTGCAAATGCCAACATATTTTGGGGAATATCAGTAAGAACCACAACTGTTTTCACAATACACCAGTGAATACAGAGTGACATCTGTGAGTGCTGGTTTTATTTTTTGTCTACTCATGTAAAGATGCCAATTTAATATTCACTGGTATGCTATTAGTTTGGCAGTGGTGAACATTTTTATTTTTTACTCAATGAACTATTAACATCTCAGCATTACAGAAGTCGATGAAAAAAGAAACGCAAAATCTCTGACAAATGTTTTTGCTGTGGTAAATCTGTCTCTGCAGCTGCTCTGGCATGTAAACATGATGGTTTTTAGGTTCGTCTTCATTCCAAATTAAACTTGGCAGATAATGTACTTGAATGCTGCTTAATTTTATAGTGTGCTTAAGCGCAGTGACAGAAGGACAAGGCTGGTTTCCTGCCATCAGTTACAGATATCATAGACTGCTTTTAAATAGAAGGGGATCTGGTTTTTGAACGTTGGAGAAGGTAATTAAAGCCGTTTTAGGAGCCTCATTTAATGTGTGTGAGGATACTGATGCATCATCCAGGAGACTGTTTGCAGGCGGATTGTAATATAGTAAAGACAGGCGTTTTGTTTTTGCTGTGTACTTTTCCTCTCAGAGTCTTTAGCTCTTTATTTCTTCTTAATGCATCTCAATATGTAGGTCAACATGCACAATCCTGTGATATACTTTAGCCTTTAATTGGTGTTTGATATATAAGTTGTGTATAATGTGTACATATATATATGTATATATATATATATATATATATATATATATATATACACACACATACATATAATATATGTATAAGTTATCCGTTAGCATATATTATTCACAATTGAGACAAAAATATCAATACTAAAATGACTCAAATAAGATATGTATTGATTTTGGAAACAAGAAAACTTGATTAATTTTTTTTGTCGTTTTTTTTTGCTCATATTAGACCATTTAAGCACAAGTCCTAATAGCTGGGTGACTAATGATTATTACAAATATCACATTATTAACTTCTACATTGCAGCTGTAAGTATCTACAGTTACTTGTTAGTTATGGCTGTTTTTCTGCTTGGCAACTTAGGAATTTGTGTCTGACACAAATCCAGTGTTAATTGATTAATGAGTGCAATTGCACCTTTCTGTGGATGGAATATATCAGACAGCAAAGCAAAGATCTCAGTAAAAGTTGACTTATTGAATGCAGTAAAATGGGCAAAAGTAAAGATCTGAGTGACTTTGATTAGGGACAGACAGTGATGGTCAGAACAGGATCACATCTCCACCAGTGTAGCTGTAGTCAGGTGTCCATCATCTGTAGTGATTACTACTGACCAAAAGTGGAATGACAGCCTGGTCTCAGTCCAGTCTGCAGGATGTGTTCGAAAAACAAATCTGTTCCATCCCTGACATTGTAAATTACAGAACTTAAAGGATCTGCTGCTAGTGTCTTCATGCCAGATACTACAGCATGTCTTTAGTGATCTAGTAGAGACCAGGCCTCAGGTCGGGGGTGGGAGGGGCACACAGACGGACTACACAGCATCAGGCAGGTGGTGAACATGATAAGTTCCTACAGATGCTTAACCTGGCCAGCCATCCAGTTTTGTCAGTGTATTCAGTAGTGAGAAAACAGTTTGGGATTGAGCTATGAAATATACACCATCTATTCTATAGCGACCAATCACAAGTGGATGTGGGGGGTTTCACAATGCGTCATATTATGGGCCAAGCCTGCAAATCTCTACAAGTG
>JAPSES010000081.1:444719-458687 GCA_029822895.1 Maxillicosta whitleyi | reverse complement strand
AATAATAATTATGTGTGTGTGTGTATATATATATATATATATATATATATATATATATACATAAAATAAAAAATAATTAAATAATTTGCTCTAAACCTGATCTTTAGACCTAACTGTGTTTTTTTTCCTCTTCAGGTGGGACCAGCAAATGAAGTAGCAGAAGCGATTGAGAAGTTTTCTACACATTCAGACCCCACAGTACGGCAGGTTTTTCTGGCGGACAGAGTGATGAACCCATCTCTGGGAACACACAAAGGGATAAAATATGCCAGTTGGTCCCCATTAGGTTGTGACTCTAGCGGCCGATGTCTACTCGCCTGCTTAACGTTCGACCACAGACTCACAGTTCATAACAGCCTCAAACGACTCGAGTGGAAAGTATTGGTCAATCTCACAAAAAAGTACGGAGAGAGGCTAAAAGAGCGAGGCTACGCCAAGAAGGACAACAATCCACCTCAAGCTAATCTGATGGACTTAAAGGAGCTGCAGCGGCGTTTTCGTATGCAGACACCTCTGAGGATGGAGTGGTCCAGTGTTTATACAATTAAACAGGTTATGCCAGACAACTCGTGTATAGATGTAGAGATGGTTCTCCTCGCTGTGTTAATGGAAAACGGGGATCTTGTTTTGTGGAAATTTGTTTTACCTTTCACAAATGGGGACGATGTGGTGTTTTATGATATTATTGAATCAGGTGTGAGTAGGCCCAGTGACTTGGCGTGGTGGGAGTATGAAAACGGAGATCGCAGAATGAGCGGGTTGATCATCGGCAGTGAGGTGGGGCCGGTCAAGATCATGCCGGTCAGCCTGTCTGGACTCAAAGGCTACTTCACCCTCCGACACCCGGTTAGCCTGTGGAAGGAATGTGATGAGATTGCAGTGGAGAACATCAAATGTGTCCCGATGATCCACCCCATCACCAAATCCAGCTGCAGCCTCATCGTTGCCTCACGTGGCTGTTACGTCTTCTGGTGTTTGCTCATGATTTCAAATGCTGGACTTAATGTGCACAACTCTCACGTGGCAGGGATGCACTCGCTCCCCGTGGTTTCCCTGGCTGTCAGTCACCACGGTGTAGCGGTGTACACGTGTTCCTCGGACGGTTGGATAAAAAAGCTGACGCCAACGTTTACGGAAAACACTTTGATTTTCAAACAAGAGGAAATGCTGCGGCCTGAAAACCTGACAGAGAGGCGGCTGCACGGGATTGCGGTGAGCCACAACGGAGCCTACATCGCACTCGCAAGCACACAAGGCTTAGTTGATGGCTGTCACCCAGTTACCAGGACTTACCAAGTTCACTTTGTGACCCTGAAAGCACCAGAAATGGCAGCATCAATACTGCTGAAGTCCCCCTCGCAGAACTTGTACAAAATGTCCGACCTGCTTGACCTCCTGAGGTGGCAAATTTTAAAAAACAAGTGCATCCCTGCGACGCTGCAGCAAGAACTTGACCAAAAGATACAGGAAGTAGACACTCCGTATTTGTGGCGTTTGAAGCTGTTTTTGGTGCGGATACTTTACCAGTCGCTACAGTCACCTCGGGTCGATCAGCGGTGGAAGCCCATGCACAAAGACAATAAGGTTTTAATAAGGGATGAAGAGGATGAAGAAGAAGAGGAGGAGGATGGTGACCACGATGAAGATAGTGCACAAGAAGGAGAAAGCGGCGTAATGAGGAAAGAAATAAAGAGGGAAAACCTGGAGGAGCAGGTTGTGGAGGTGCAGGCGTGGATCAATGCTGTGGAGACCCACCTAATGAAGGAAAATATAAAGAAGGTTCTGGGGGTGGTGTACCTCAATACCTTCATTACTCAGAACACCAGCATCCCCACCTGTGGCCTTATCGATTACCTGGGCAGAGACTCCAATGACAGAGCTGCAGAGGTAAAACTGACATCATCTGATATGGTACCACCCCTGCTTTACACTATGAATGTTCACAATTTATACAGATTAAAGACAAATATCATTGTAAAACATAAACACAAATGTGAATATTCAAAACTTCGAAGTGGCAACTGCAAATGTTTTGACCGACAAAGTCCAAAGCCCCTACATATTTAAACATTTTATGGTTTGATTTGTCACAAGTCAACAATAAGCAGCAGATTCAGTTATATTTTAAGAAGTAAAACCAGCAATTGTCCAGTATTATGACAGTAATGCCATAAAAGTTGACCAAACATGTCAGATTATTTTTTAGAATTTAGATAAGTCTGTCCAAAATCAGTCAGGGTATTTATACAGGACTCATATCGTGTCAGCTTTTCCCACGTTTCTCTTGTACTAAACATCCAACATCAACTAAACACAACATACTTGAATTCTTGTAAATAGTTGTAGCTAAATGTTTCCAGTAATTGAATGAAACTAGAACTTGCTACTTTTAATTTTATGAAAAACTGTCGCTAATCTTTGTCTTTCACTATAACAGTAGATTATACACGACAAAATAAATTCAATCTCAAATGGGTCAGACCAGTAATATACTATCATAATAACCCCTAAATAACGATAACTGCAAATTTTCTCTTTGTTTTAGTGTAAAGAAAAAAGTTAAATTATGTGAAAATGTTGACATTTACAAAATATGTGAATGACCTGAACAAATATGAAAAATCTGAAACGTCCTAAGAGAAGTGCAATTTTAACAATATTCTGCTTGTTACTAAATGTTTTGTGTGTTTTTGTAATTGTAATGCACATGTGTAAATGATAGTGAGGGATAATATTGTTAAAATTGCACTTGCTTTTTTTTTTTTCAAGACATTTTAGGTTGTTCATGTTAATCCAATTTTTAAGGAAATTTTGTGGACGTAAGCATTTTCTTATTTATAATCATGGTGCTTGTGCAGGTCTTGAAAGTCTTAGAAAGTATGGAATTGTGAAATGCTGCTTTCCAGACCTCAAAAATTCCAGAGTTTTTGTTTGAAGTCTTAATGAAGTATTGAAAAAAGTTTCTCGTAGTCGAATTTTAGAGTATATTCAAAGGTGCATTGTCTTCTAAGACAAGAAAAACATGAGGAAAGCATTAAAAAAAGCTTGATATTATTTTACTAACCGGTTGGTACTTGAATGTTTCTCGTGAAACTTCTTTGTGTGATATGCATGCACTTTTGAGATTTTTTATATGTTCTGAAAACCTTTCTGTCTGTAAAACAGCAGTTTTGAAAAAAATCTGCAATTTTCATTTGGATAAAGAGCAAATACCATGAATAATTTTACTTTTTTCACTGCTATTATTATTCATATTATTAATATTATTATTATTATACCGGTCAGGCTCACTTTGAGATCATATTGGGCTGAATGTGGCCCCTGAATTAAAATAAGTTTGACACCCCTTATTTAACCCTTCTTACGTGATTTATTACCATATAATATAATATAATCCTCTGTATTTAGCATTTTTCAATGTAAAAAAAAAAGCTACTTCTCAACTAAATATATAATTAATTGAACATAAAAACATGTGTCTCCATCCACTGTCATTTATCAAATCCATGGGTTTTACTGGTGAAACAATGTTGTACAAGATGATTGACTACGGAGCCTCTGAACGTCCAAATGGCTCATATCTGATGACCATGAAAAGAAGATCAACTGTATTTTGCACTAATTATTTACATGTAATGACAGGATTAGCGGATCGGATGTTGTTAAACATTTGAAGTCAGTAGTAGTAGTGGGTCTTTATGGGTTAAGGTCTTCGCTGCTTCCATTATACACCTCATATCAAAGTGAAGTCAAAGCCATGTTTCGCTCGTATTTAGCCTCTTTGTATTTTAGGTCCTGATCGGTCACATCAAGAAGAAGATCCACAAGCAGACGTTTTCAGAGCACTGCAGCCTGTGTCAGTCCGTGCTGCCCTTTAACGACCACAAACAGGCCACCTGTAACAACGGTCACATGTGGCTCAGGTACAGGAACCACCTCCCGTCTTAACCGGCTAAAGCTTCTTTTGCTTTTTACAAGTGTTATTAGCAGCGAACACGCTCTCGTCCCTCAGCCAGGACATGAATTGAATCTTAAATCCTTCTTTGACGGTTTATTTACCTTCACAGTGCAGTAATCAAGCCTCCCACCTTTTGATATTTACCCATGCACCGCTCTCATCAAACATTCCTCCTGCTTTTTTTTTTTTTTTTTTCTCGAGCTGAGGAGAACTTTGTGCCTCTAGTGGGCACTGAGAGGGAAATCTGTGCCCATCAGTGGCTGTTCTGTTCTATTTCTGTGTGTGTATTGTGTATATATATGTAGATGTGTGCGTATCTCTGTCCCTGCCAGCCCGCTCTCTAATGCCTCCCTCCCGGTCTCCTCCAGGTGTGTGTTGTCATACCAGGCCTGCCAGACGCTGACGTTCAGACGTTGCCTCCTGCTGGATAGCATCGCCAGACTGCCAGAGCCTGAGGGTAAGCGCCACTTTCCATCTCTCTCCACCTCCATTTCACAGTCACACACTGGATCAGCCATCTCCTCCTGTCACCTTCAACGTCGGCCTTCATCCCTCTCGCACGCTCAGATCAACGCTTGACATTTCGGATTTCAATTCGCTCAAAAACCTAATAACCACCAATGAATCAAAAGGCCTTTTTTTGCAATTATATTTCTTCAGGACAGTCTGAAGAGTCAAATCAGTGGTCAGAAAGCAGAGTTTTTCCATTTAGAACTTTTGTATTTTTTATTTAATTACATTTTTTTTTTTTTTTTTTTTTTTTTACTGCTGTGACACATTCACAGACATTTGTAGGGGCAAAAAAGTTAAACCTAGTTCTGTCTTAAGTATCTCAAAGTTTCACATTTGCTTGTGTTTTTCTAAAGATGTGAGAGGTAAAACAGAAACTTGCCCACATGTCAAAACCACTTTACTTCTGTTCAGTTATCCCGTCCAGGCAGACGATCGCATTGGAATTGTTATGGCTGCAACTAACTATTAATTCCCTGACTGTTTTCTGTATTTTGTTCGCATATCATATCAAACAATGATGAAAAATATTTCCCATAAATTTAATTTTACATTTTTTCCACCCAAAAAACCCCCCAACAAACTATCAAATTAAAGAGGCTGCAAAACATAAGAAAGCTGAAAACAAACAAGAGCAAAAACAACTGAATATAAAAATAGCTGCAGATTTATATACTTCAGATCAATTAATTGCTATTTTTTTGCATTTCCGGGATCTTTTCTGTCAATTACGTGTGACACTGTGGATGTCAACAGCCTCAAAATGTTTGTTCCATGTTGAGAGCACTGGTGAGAGCTGTGGTTACCAGTGTTCCCAGTGTTTGAGCATCAGCTTCATGTGTCTGTCAGATGAGTCTCAGGTCTTTATCGGTGTTCGCTGAGCGAGAGCCCGCGGCACGACTCCTGGTCATTCCAGCCTATCTGAGCTAAAGGCTGACAGGTGTGCACTATTGTGGCATCTGTCAAAATCACCATCATCCCGCCTGCCGTCTCCAAACATCTTACCGATCTATATTTGGTTGTGAAACAAGGGTGGCAGAGGTTTTTTTTTTTTTTGTTATATTGATTCAACAATAACACAAGGAACACGTTTCTTGCTTTTCATCGTTTAAATTGTTTTTTTAAATGAAATATTTACGTGTGGTTTTTATTCTGACGTTAACAAATGGTTAATAAAGGACTGACATGTTTGGGGCATTTGTCACCTGGTGCACAAGAGGGAGGGTGTCACCGCTGGAAAGCGTTGGTGAGGTTACTGTTTTTATTCTTTGACAGGCTACGTTCCAGTTGTTTTTTATAGCGTATTGTTAAGGCCTCATTTAATGACCACTGTGCGTATTAGGGAGGCTGCGTAGTTTGTAATGTCTGACACTTCAGCAGCACAGGACAGGACATTAAGATGTGACTTTCATTTAATTCTGGGGTTTAATATTCATAGTTTCATCTCTGAAATGTGGACCAACACAAGTGGAAAATGCAGGGGAGTATGTGGTTCATTACAGTTCTTTTCACTGAATTTCACAATAAATGTAAATTGCACAGATACTGTTTACCTCGTAATGAACCCCCCCGCTGTCAGTCGATAAGTTAGACTCGCTGTACTTTATATAAGTATGTACAGATGTACAGTACTGTAGGCAGGAATATAAATGTGGGCGCAAGAGACCAAGTTATCCAACGGCTCTTAATAATGTGAAGTGAAATGGACAAATGAAAACAAATTGAATTTTATTGAGGAAATTAAGACGAAGCTGAACAATCTCTGAAACGACTTTAATTTGGCACATCTTCAATCTTTTTGTTTATTAAAAAGATTTTTATTTCTCTGTCCGTAATAGATGTTGATCATCTAATATAATTATCACAGAGCTCTAAAGACTGTCTGCTGTAATCATCGCATTAAGAATTAATGTTTTAGAAATGGTTAACAGCATTTACACATTTTAGTTCAAGAGAAAAGATTCTTCAGAGTCTGTATTTTGTGACTATTTTTTTTTTCTTACTTTGACAGTATTATTTTTATTATACTTGAAATTTCATTAGTTTTCATTTATTCGTTTAGGTTTGATGACTTTGTTAGTATGTATTTTGGGAAATTGACTAGTTTTATTTCATTTTCAGGTCAGGTTATTATGAGAAGAGCCGTGCTTTATAAAATGTTAGAATGTGTGACATCAAATCTGATTCACAAAATCACATTTTAATAAAAGGCTCATGTTGTGCAGTCATTTTATGAGCCATTATCATTTGGGGGAAAATTGATATGAAGTTAATTTTACCCAGAGTTTAGTTTTTTACCCATTTGTTTTCTTGTTCTCGTTCATATTTCATTTTAGTTTTTCATATTTTTGACAACTTAAACATTTTCTTTAGTTTGACAGGAACCATGACAACTCTTGACTCCATTATGTCTCATCTACATGTTGTGTACATGAAATAGTGTCTTTAAAGTCATTATTTTAGGGATGCTTTAATTGTGTTTTAATTTAATAAAACACCATAGGTTGTTACTGTTCATCTACTTGTTCACCTCTTGATCATGACGTCTTCCTAAACCCTCCAGGATGAAGTTGACCCTCTGTTTTCCCCACAGATCCAGCGTGGATAAAGAAGATCCTTCAGGCTCCCTGTGCACTCTGCGACTCGCCAATGATCTAGAGGTCAAAGTTCAGAAGAACCTCAGGGCTTCCCTGTGACCATCAGAGCTTTTTTTCTTCTGATGCAGGGTCCAACGTTCAGACACTGTTCAGTCTACTGTTTTTTTTAATTTTGTATTTCATGTGTTTTGTTCATGTTTTTTTTTTACTTAAATCTAAAAAGTGGTATCTAAAAAGTGCAAATAAAAAGCTTTCATTATACATTTAAACTTGTTTTTCCTCACAAGTGCAGCTTACAAAGTGTACGGAGAAGCTGCATGACTTTTAATTAATTTTTCACTGAGGCAAAACATTTTGGGCTTTGCTTTTCTTTATTTTTCCCCTCCTAAAATTAATTCCCAGTCACACAGTGTTTGCGCAAGGGTATAAAGAAACAAAGTTTAAAATGTGGTTATATGCAGCTGTTTTTAATATTCACTGAGACTTAAGGGCACCGTAAATAAGCTCCCTCATTTTCCTTATGTTGACTGTATCTCAAACCTTTGGTGTACTTTTTATTGCAAGTAAGTGGAACTTACTCTGCTAGTCCTATTTTTTTTCTTCCTTTTTTCTCTTCTTTTTTGAATGCAACAAATAATACATTCTGAATAATACATACTCTGGAAAAAACTCAACATACCTACTTTAATTGGCACTGTAAAACAATTTCCAAGCTCTGGGTGGATGAGGAGGGGAGGGGGCGGTGGTGCTCAGTCATTCTCTCAGATGAGGACTTCCGCTAATGTAAACGCAGAAAAGAAGGAGCGGCGAAGCAGATGAGATGAGGAAGAAGGCAGGAAGAAAGGGAAAAGTGTGCTTAAAAACCCGGCGCGGTCCTTCCCACGGGAGCGGGTTGTAATGAGATTCAGCAGTAATGAGGGACAGAACATGGCGCCAGATGTGTTTCTAATTCTAATCAAGGAGGGGAGGGTGGTGGTGGTGGTGATGGGTGGGTTAGGGAGCATATTGTTAAATACAATTAACCCTTTTTTTCATATTTGGAAGAGATACAGGCTCAGAGGCGTGTCTTCCGTCCCTCCCCTCGGCCCCTTTTCCTTATGTTGGAGACATGGAGGTCGGCGGCCGCTGATCAAAGACAAAGCTGGACCTGGGAGCCCGGGCCCGCCCCTCTACCACCACCCCTCTCATCCCTCTCATCCCCTCACATCCCCCGGCCCTGCTGAGGTGCGGTGGGTCTGCCCTTCCTCTGGTGTCACAGGAGATGATAGCCAGCCCCAGGGCGAGGCGAGGGGAGGCAGCTCAGCTCCCGACATTTGAGGCCTGCGAGAGAGGGGACCCTTTTTATTTTATTCTTTGAACACCCACATATCTCAGCTCAGTGTTGGCATTTATTGGCCTGAGACTGTGAAGATTCAGCCCGTCTGGGATATCGGAAGTTCTTCTATTTTACTGCAAAGTGAATCATTTATCACATTATCCAGTGCGTGCCTGCAAGACATAGACTATTGCTGTGTTCTGGGTTAGCGGTGCGATCGTTTTTGTCGCCGCAAATACGGTTCAGGTTTGGAATAAACACCGGCGGAGCAAAAAATCTCACCACAAATACTGAACCTGAGAAAGTAGCGTTATCTTTACAGGGTTTTCTGTGGTTCCTTAAAAACTCTAAAATCCAATAATCTGGATTTTAGGCCTTAAAATATCTTGTGAATGAATCTGATTCTGACAGCTTGTAAAAAAAATGATTAAATCATGAAGTTAATGTTACTTTTTATAAACTTCAGCCTTAAAATTACATGTACTTTTGGAGAAAATTAGTATTTCTCAAACTAACAATCCAAAAATATATATATCAATATAAAATAAATAAGCTCTAATGTAAACTATGTAGCCTGTGTCACACAATGTGGAATCTCATCCAAAAATATCTTAATCTTTACTTCAGAGTAAATTATTCAGTCTGATTGTCCCACATATCCATAGAACATCCAGTACTCTGTCTTAAATTGAATTCATAATGGTTTTAAACAGGTCGAAACCCTGTTTTATCACTATTTTACTACTTGCTGAAGTGTTAGATCTCACAGTAAATGTTTTGGATTTAGTGCAAAAGTTTCAACTGAAGTGTGTCAGTAAAAATCGATATAAACTCAACACGGTCATAAAATATGATCCAAAACTTACACAACTATTCAGTCTGAGAGTTCAGTATGGGAGGCAAAAACAATCTTCAAATCCATTTTTCCTCATTGTCTTCAACAGATAAACATCTTATCGACTTCCTGAGTCTTGCTCTATCCATCATGTTTTCACATGCTTTATTTAAGACGTGTTTTAAACTTTCCCACATATTCCCTCTTTGAATCCCATCAAAAATGCACCATGTTAAAAATGTGCTGCAGAAAATGTGACATTTACTTCAAATAACAAGCATAAAAACCTCTACATTCAGTTCAATTGTGTTATTTTGTGCCTAAACCTTACTAACCCATTGCCGTAGCAGTGTTCTATCAGAAATGCAAATAATATTTTAACATTTTACTTCTTCCAAATTGACGTGGTACTTTAGGAGATGTATACATATTCGCGTGTCTTTGTTATTACGAAAACAGGACTACAGATAATATGCATGATGCATCAACAAGGAGTGATTTCACCTACGATTAGTTTTAATGAGCAAATGCAGTTGTAAAATTAAGCCGAGCTCTGGTGAATAATTACACAATGATGCTTACTCACTTATATTCTCCTTCTGGAAATGGCTGGATTTCTTTCACTGTTGTGTGACATTTATTCATTTGTTCATCCACAACAGGTTGAAATCTTTGGTAAAATTCAGCAGGTTTGAGTCTGTCCACCAGCTTTCCTGAAGGAACCTGGTTATTTTTGTTCAGTCCACCTCAAAAATGCACATATTTTACCAGTTAAACCTCCTGAAATGTGAGTTTGAGTTACAAGTGGATCTCATTTTCAGAGTGCGCGGGTCGGTAGATTAACCTTCGGGCATCCGAGTGAGGGCATTATACACACTGTGCACTTCATGTTATAAAAAGTGATTATTTTTCACAATTGGTGTTGAGTTAGAACTCAAAAGTTGTTTATTTTTGCATGATTTTTTAAAATTCGGACCCAGACACTAAAATCAGCACATTGTAAATAATGTAAATTTACTACACTTACACCTTTCTCTGTAAAAATGCACACTGACACATTTTAATACTTAACATTTGAGCAAAAATAATCATGTATATTAACCAATATTGCTGTTAATCACTGACATATGCTAGGCTCCAGACAGTTATTGAGTATTTGATATTTTTGTTTACACCTCAAATTGATGAAATACAAGTTTTTACTACTGATATTACATGCTTTTGGTGGTTAGAAGGACCTCTCTGGGTGGGGTAATATTGTTTTTAGGAGCCTCAGATCTGTTTTACAATGGAAAAATCAAATAAAATATCTGACAACAAACCTGTTTTATACATAACTTGAATTAAATTAGTTTAAAGTGGTGAGAGCAGTTTGTGACAGTCAAATTTTATGAGGACGGATCTGGATACGGATGCTGACGTTTAAAAAAAAACAAAAAAAAAAAAACGTAGCCACCACAGTAACAACTGTTCCGTTCACAAACATGTAGAAAATCCAAACAGTATATGATGTCCTCCTCCTCCTCTTCCTCCTCCTCATGTGTTCTCTCTGACGCTAAATTTAAACAAAAACTCGTGCACGATAACTAAAAATCCTCGGGGTGAGTGTGTGTTTCCGGTGTTTGGCGCCTTCGCTGCTGCCTCACTTGTTCTTTCTCCCAGCCTGCCTTTGGGATTTGGTGCTCGCCGTGTTGTTTGTCAAGCGGAAGTTGCTCCTCGGGTTGTAATGTTCATGTCATTGATAGGTGGAGACCAGCACTGTTACAGAGGTTAGCTGTGTTTGGTTGATCCTCCTCCTGCTTTAATATAATAATCTGTCAAAAGAGCATCTCCACTTGTAATTACCACCTTCCCCTCCCTTTCTCTCCCACTGTCTTCGCTCTCGAGACTTCAAACGGCAGATTTTTTTTTTTTTCTCTTTGCATACAATATTTATATCCTTTATGTCAGTGGCTAGATGGCATAAAACATTCATGGCACCTTTTCACACCTTAATATCATGTGATATTCCTTTTGTTTTGTTTACGCTAGATTTGATATGATACGTCTCATAATGCTGTCTCATGATCATCCATTTATTTTCTTGATTCTAACGCTCAAATTTAGTCACCACCTACTGTGATCACATTGTTTTGGTGTTTGTTTTTTTTAAGTGTCTCCTGTTGATCTTTTTTTTTTTTTTTTCATGTTTATAGGAAAAGTTTAGTGGGTGTTTTTAATGTTTCAGCATATAAGGAGATAAATACTTGATTTGACTTGACAGATTTTCTTCTCCGCTGTTTATACAGTGGAGGATGTTTGTGACTCAAAAATCACTGTCGGAATTTTACAAGACTTCTACATCAATGCAACCAAGTAATATCGTTTTAAAGTATCTGATCTGGAACAGTTAAAGACATTCTGATTGGGATTTTAAAGATTTGTCCAGCAGGAAGTCGGTGTCCATTATCATATCCAAAATAGATTAAATGTGTTTCATATCATCACAAATCAACTTTTTTAAAAAAAATCTATTATTTCAAGCTATTAGGGAAAAGAAAAAAATGTTGTCTGTGTGCTACAAAATGGTTTGACTTTTCATTAGGGTTGAAAAAGTGATATACGGTCACTACTATGGAAAAATGTTTATAATTTATAAGTAGAAAATAAACATTTAGGACATAGTTTGTAACTCAGTATGCACTAAAGTGTTTGTCTTTCAGAGATTTTAATATCTCTATGACTAATTGTTAATGTTAAATCTAACTTTTATATACATTACTTGTTTTTCTACTGGTTCAACGGAATAATTACGTTTTTTCAGGAATTAACTAATGAACAGATTTTTCTATTATGTGCTTAAAGCTGGATGTTAAATGTTTATGTACTGATTATGAATGGTATTGTGTGGAGTTAAAGTAATAGGTCTAACAAGTAGTTGATTTACAGAATAATCCAATTTTCCTTCTGAAGCTTGTTTTTCTATGCGTTGACATTTTATACCCATATTAATTGCTAATTAGATGTGGTGAGATTTCCTGCCACTATCAGTGTATTATCGTTAATTACACCGACACGCTTTCGTTTATTCCTGATGAATGTTTTTATCTTGTCATTATTTGTACATAGGGCATAAAATTCTAACAATATATATCACGATATAACTTTTCCTTGATAGAAGTATGGCACATGCTCGATACAACTGCGACAGAATTCATCCATGTTTTGACAGACATAAGAACAGCCAATCATTATTAAGTAGGGCCGCATCGAATCATTTACGTTAGAGCCATGTTTTTCAACATTGGGGTCGCGATCCCAAATGTGCTTTGCCTGGGATTCAAATGGGGTCACCTGAAATTTCCAGTAATTGATAAAACAAAACAAAAAAATACTAATAAAAAATATTTTTAACAATTCAATATATATTTAATTTGAATTAAAACACCATACATTTTTGCTGATAAAAATCAAGTTCAAATAAAAATGCAGTTTCAATATCTGAGAGGGCAGGTCTTGATTGACCCAATCATGTGACCACATGCGTTAGTACACATCAACCGACCTGGACGCAATCACAGTCAGAAAAACGGACTGAATAGAGAATATGCATTCATTTTATACATTATATAACCTAAATATCATCCAAAATTAACATTTATTTGCAACATAGTGATGGTTTCTTTCAGCTTTTCCCTTCTGGGGTCGCCACAGCAAATCACGTTTGCATGTTGATTTGGCAGAGGTTTTTATGTCGGATGCCCTTCCTGACACAACCAGGCTTGGAACCAGCACAATGGGACCCCCTTGTGGCTATATTGGGATATATATAGCCTAAAGAACCTTTCCCAAGTGATCACCCGGGTCTCAAACCGGCTATCTTCCGCACCAAAGTCAGTGGCGTAAACCACTGAGTTACCCAGTCGCTTTTATTTGCAATATAGTATAACTAACTATTACATGATCAGAAACAAATACATTTTGGGCAAAAAAAAAAAGTCTCTGTTTTGAATGTCTAGGGTCACCAGAAATTTGTGATATTAAATTGGGGTCATGAGCCAAAAAAGGTTGGGAACCACTTCGCTAGAGCCACGGCAAGTTAGGTTGATGCACACAGGACAGGCCTAAGAGCAGCTGCAGTACACAGGCTAATGTTTGGGCAGCAGCAGGAGGTAAAGAGTGTTCCCTCAGGAGAGAATTTGAGAACTCGGGCGACCACGGTACTGAAAAGTATGGTGCAGCAAAGAAGTCAAACATTCAAAGCATGTTAGGTTTCATTTTCAGTTTAAACCACTTATGGCAGTAAAAGTCAAAGAACACCACCCTATGTATATACCCCCAGCATTGCTTCATTAAGATGGTATGTTTTGTTTGTGTTCTTTTTTAAAATATAAAAGATTTACCTGCTGGTCAGACATTTAGTTTAGTTTTAAATATATGCATCTGTTTTATTTCTCTGAAACAGTTGTATAATGTTGTTCAGCACATCTGTCATGTTCAACCTCTGACAGAAAATAAATACTTAAAGAGCTCCTTCCACTAAAAACCACTTTGAGTAGCTCTATTTACAGTGTGGTGGGTCAAGCAGTTTATGTACGCAGCACCTCAAGCCATGAAATTCGATCCACATGGGTTTACTGGTCATTTAAAGGTTAACCTACAGACAAACGAGCAGATCAGAGCAGGTCAAACTTAAATACGTCACAATGTCATAAGCCCCGCCCAGAGCCGTGTATGGTACGCCCACGGGCTCATCCCAGAGGTAGAACAGCGG
>JAPSES010000081.1:432764-444619 GCA_029822895.1 Maxillicosta whitleyi | reverse complement strand
TTCAAGCAAGAGAAATAGGACATAATTTTTCACAGAAATGACGCACAATGCATTCAGCCATAGTGGTGACACAGCAGTATGAATAAAATAATGATAGAAGTTGACCTTTAAATCAAAAATAACCTTCTGATGTCTTCAAAACCATAACTTTTGAGTGACTCAAAAATTAGGTGAAAATCGAATCATAAAATGACCTACATGACATTTTATACACTTTTGTGTATTCGGTTTCCTTCCGCCAACAATGACCTTCACTATATTTTAGTCTTCCATCACCAGGGATGACATAAAAAAAAGTATAGAAATGTAAAACAAAATGTCATTCAAATCCAATGAGTTTGTTTAAGTAGTTCTGGTTAGTTTTAATGTGTTCAAACTTAATAGAATTAAAGTTAGGTTCAATCAAAAGGGCCAAATTTTCATGCAGTTTTTTCAATAACTGGCTACTTAAAATCAGTGACAGATTAAAAAAACAAAAGTATCCACTTTAGAGACATTTTAATCTTTGTCACCAAAATATAATCAGTTCATCGTTATATCAAAGTGAACTTTTAGCATGTCTTCAGGGAAAACGATGGTGTTTTCTGTTTTTGCTCATGTCTATTATTGCGCAATGAAGCTGCACCTGAAACATCAAATCCAGGTGTATACATCAGCAGGAGATCAAGGTCTTTTTTTTTTTTTTTTTTTTTTAGAAAACTACGCATCAGTGTGGACGGGACATAACATGACCAGGTATGACCTCATTAACCTTTAGCTGCCAAAACTCCAAGTCATTCATGTCAAAATATGATACCGGTTGTGTAACAGCATTTCAGAACAGAGGTGAAATGTCCTCAAGAAACTCTGAGTTGGCTTCATACAGCAGCTGTATCCAATTCTCATGTTCAATTTTTTTCTTACATTTCTTTCCAACCTTTCCTAAGATATCGTGTGTTAAACATGCCAAGAAATGATGCACCGTGGATGCATGTAAAAGCCTGTTATTTACGCTATTTCTTGTGTGTGACTTCACTTGATTCATCTGCGACACTTTCACAACCAATGAGGAGGCATATTTTGCAAACTGCTGAACTACACTACAATAAAAACTGTTATTCGCATCCCTGTGTAGAAGTTCATCATGTTTGTTCACTTAGTTTTTCTTTGAGGGTATGAATTTATCCCCTCACTGTCCAAATGTATTTACAAAATAAAGTATTTGTGTCGTTGTTAAGCAGTTGCTACATTAAGTGGAGAGTGTTAATTAGAACATAGCACATAGAATAGCTATGAGTGACATTAGGAATAATTGACATTAGTAATTAAACGTATTTCCCAGTCTCAGGTATGTAAATTATTTTACTGATGCTGTTATTGATCAGTTCCTCCAATCAACAATCCAAACCTCTGGGAAAAATGGAGCACTTATATTACAAGGAGAGGTGACACAAACAGCCTTAATGTCTTGTATATCCTGGTTTCAAGATCGACTATGACCATATTGGTGTAACGTATGCAACATATGACCTGCTCGCAACCCCTCTATTCCCCCCCTATGTTGTGTTCATAAGTGTTCATATGTATGTGTGCATTCATATAATATACACAGTATATAACCCTATATATATGTAGATGATCATTTACCCATAAAGGTGTAAACAAACTGGTACACTTGAGATACCACGTGCAGACACATGTGCATACGCTCTTGTTTTTTGGGGTTTTTTTCTGTTTTTTCTTTTTGATGCTTCTTAAGGGCACAACTAAAAGTATTTGTACTGTTTAGCCACAGCATATTGTACCCATATTTACGTTTGTCTATCACACTGATGTTACCTAAGTTTTGTGCAAAAAGACCTTACAAAAAAACAAAAAAAAAAAACCCAAAAAAAACAAAAATGATCCAAAAATCAGTAGGTCACGAACTTAATAACACCATTACTGAAAACAGGGCTTTGAAATTGATCCATGAACGTAGGTAACATGTACATTCACGAGTGTTGAACTGCACCTCATTATACAAAAACAGTGGAATATTCAGGTTATTTTGCGACAGTAGGCTTTACCTTTAGTTGAAGCTATGATTTGGACAATAGGACTTTTTCTAACAGAAATACTCCACAACGCAGATCACAGCTCAGCGAGTCTCCACCTTCCTACTCTCCTCTGAGTCTAAAGTCTTATAAACTGAGCCACACACCGCCTCCCCCCAAACTTGTCAACACTAATGAAGTCAGTACGCGAGGCTGTCTTCCGCTATCTCCCTGCTGATGGGGCGAACACAGTTGTCTAACTCCCTCCTGCGCTCTGTTGTCCCCGGGGAGCTGAGCAGGGGAGGGCAGTGACCCGAGACCAGCAGAGGGGATGTGAGGAGGACCGGGGAGGAGGGGGGGCAGCATGTCCATCATTAGAGTCACTATTTGTTCCCGGCTTTGAGGCCACTGAAGTGGAACTAATACTGAACAGCAGAACGGACATGCAGAGGGAGGGCCACTTTTTACTGCTACATTAATTAAGCTTATTCTCAACATGCTCCCTGTCTCCTCTTGTTGTGCTGTAATTAAGTGGAGGGGCTGCATTGTGTGTGCAGATGGTTTAACCTTTTCTGACGTTTAGCACAACATCGCTCATTTACAGAGGTGGAAAGTGGCTTAAATACAGCTCTGCAGCTCTGAGGTACGGGTAATCTAAGTACCTCCATTATGAACTTTCCGCTCCCTGTTTACTCGAGTGCACAATAAATGATGTTTGTGGAAAGTACTGAGTGTTTATATCACAGTAAACAGTGAATGATTTTGGACATAGCATTAGACTTATTCATCCTTTCTTATGTCTCAACGATGGATGGTATGTTTCTCCACATCATCTATCATGTACATATGATTATTTATGTACACAGGAGGTGATTTGAGGGGAGATGCCATCCCCCTTGTTAGCAAAATAACTCAAATACACCCCCCTTATTAACCTTCAATCGCCTCTTTCCATCCCCCAGAAGCAAAGGCAGAGGCACTTTAATTGTATATGTATGTCTTGTCTGCCTGACTCATTGATTCTTTATCTGATGGAGGTTTGTGCAAATTAGAATCTATGACTCTGAAACGTCAGTATACGGACTCTGATGTGTTTAAAAGGTGTGATTTTTAATATATGTTAAGATATTTAACAATTCGTCTAATCACATGTTTATTTACATGTGAAGTGAATGTAATGTACTGTAAAAATAAGCATATTACACAGTTCGTGGTTAACACCACTGACTTTGGTCCAGAAGATGGCTGGTTCGAGACCCAGGTGATCCCTTGGGAAAGCTTCTTTACGCTATACAACCCAATGTAGCCACAAGGGGGCGCAAGCCCCATTGTGCCGGTTCCAAGCCCAGTTATGTCAGGAAGGGCATCCGACGTAAAAACCTCTGCCAAATCAAAATTCGAAGATGATTCACTATGGCGACCCCGGAAGCGAAAGAAATCATCATCATCACCTGGTTCTCTAAGTTGTCTGCACCCATGATAATTCATGTCTATATAGACCAACTGGCTTGGACTTTCTATGAAAATCCTTATATTCACGCTCAATTACCCTGTTGCTTCTGCTCTGCTCTTCTACAGCAGCAACAGCGTGCAACGTTAGCTAATATTAGCTTAAACTTTAAGTATGTGTGCATTTTGCCTTAGATTAAAAAGCATTAGTGTAGAAGTCCTTTTCACCAAGAAGTAAAATTGGCTTTTTGGATATGTTTTATTTACCATTTGTTCGGGCTTTTCCACATTTTTCTACAAATATATGGTGGTAAAAGTTAAAAAATTAATAATCTCCACCATTGTCAGACTGTACAACATAACAGTATAACTCTTGTTTGTACTGACATACTGCAATTCTATTTCTTATATGAATATGTATATAGCCTGTAGAGTTGATTACTATTACTATTTTTGGATTGTTTGGTTTTTGTACTATCTTTACACATACACATTTTCTTGCACTTTCTCCTGCTGCTGCCTTAATCATTGAATTTCCTCATTATGAGATCAGTAAAGTTTCATTAGATCTAAAAAAACAAAACAAAAACAAAAACAGACACTTATATCCATATGGTACCAAAGCCGCCGAAAACCCAGAGAAAACACTGTTGCATAATTTACCTTCAAAAATGTACTAATTAACTTAAGGTTATTGATATTGGATCAGAATTTTCAAGAAATTCAGATAAATTATGAATTTAAAATGGGGTCATGTGGCTTCAAATGGCTCTGGTTGTATTGTGAGAAACACGACAGAACTGCCTGAAAAAGCCTTTGCATAAAAATTTAAGCATTACTTTTGTTAAATGATTGTAGTAGGGAGATAATGATAACTAGTGGACTTCCAAAATTAGAAATCATAATCAATACTGAAAAAATAAAATGTGCAGTTGGCATGGTGGAAGTAGAAATACTCTACTTCCACCTGTCATATGTAAAGACTAGAAAGATTTGGTTTACCTACATTTTTATAAGAAGAGAATTACTTTTTATTCAAACTGAAATAAACACATATATGAGCAGAATAAATAAATATGGCATTTATGCATTTCATTACTTAGTTCACAATAAATGTCTGTGTAAAGATCAGAGGAACAGCTTCTGAGTTCAGCTTGGAGTGAGATTTGTGCCCCTGATCACATCTCATAACTTCAGTTCTTTTATGATTCTTTTCTGGCTGCTTTATTGCAGAGGTTCTTGCAATAAAGCGTATCATTTACTTACACTAGTATTAATGTATTTATTTTAAATGATTAACTGTAAAAGTATCTAATGTGTCTACACTGGTACACGCAGCAGTGGTACCAGACTAGATTTTACTTGCACTGCACACCAGTATGGTTAAGAATGCAACAGTGTCTTAAAAAATAACTATTATCTACTTTCTTAAACCACCAATGTCAAACCACGAGGTCAGTCATCATAAAACTAATCAAAGTTTATCATGCAGCTCATCCAAGTCCTTCATTCCACTGTTTTTTTTTTTACTGCTTTCACTACAAGTCAATACTACCTCATCATGTCCATAAAGCATAGATGTCGAACTCATTTTAATTCAGGGGCCACATTCAGCCCGGATTGACCTCAAATAGGCAGGACCAGTAAAATAATAGTGTAATAACTTATAAATAATGCCAACTACAAATATTTCTCAGTGTTTTAGTGCAAAAAGTAAAACTACAATATAAAATGTTTGCCCTTACAAACTATCCTTAAACAATAAAATGGAAATAACCTTAAAATTCATGAACCTGAGATTTATTAATAAAAATAAGTGCATTTTATTTTATACCTCAGCTCTGCAAAAAGCATTAACAGGCATCTGGAACTGAAAAATATAGCAATAAACTTTATGATCAATACAACTTGATTGTTAGTGTCTTTGCAAAATCCTCCTGTAGGCACTGGGATGCTTTGGTGGGCCGGTTTTGGCCCACGGGCCTTATGTTTGACTCCCTATGTTTGATACAGGGTCATTCAGACCCAGCAGCTACAACAAACACATGTTTTTAACCACTGTCACCGTCCACACTTGAGCCTGTTCACATAACAGGAACAAGGAAATACAACCTTGAGATCTGGCCTGGGTTTACAGAATGCATCTCTTTTTACTGTTTTGTGCTAAAACCAGGGTCTCAACCCTATCGATGAATACAAAACTACTGGAAAACCTGCATTTTTACGTCAAATACAGCATTCCTCCGATTAAGAGTCGTAAATCTGGAGTCATTTTCAAACAATAATAAAAAAAGGACAAATTGAGATTGTGTTGCACTTACATTTTGTTGATTTGCAGGTGCTATTCTTTGTTGTTGAGCTGCTGTCTTTTAATCTTTATGACCTTTAGTATCCTGTAGGAGGAAAAAGGAGGAAACAAGATACTTCTAACCCAACTAGACTCAATATTTTAATATCAACAGTGATCACGTGGATTTGTGTTTATAAAAAGTGTCAATATCTGACATTTCTGTTCTTGGGACATGATGCGTTATCATGACCAGAAAAGGGTTTTTGCAAAACATTATGATGTCAGAGTGAAGCTGAACTTTAACCTTTTGGATTTGAACTGCTATCGCATCATCATTTTGTCCTATTCAATATTTATATTAAATTCTGAGCGTGCATTCTTCATTATGGTGCATATTTGAGTTTGCTCTAGTATGGCCCTTTTGACCAGATGAACATCTTGGACATTTCTGACCTTGGACGAGGTCAGTTTATTCTGTTTATTTTACTTTTTCTCTTTTTTATGGCATGTCTGTAGCACGGGGACAGGAAGTAGATCCTTCTGGCCATTAACACGGTACGTAAGATTTCATATTTGGCCAACAAATTCTAAACTGTTCTATCTATCTTTGAGTTGAAGTGAAGTTTTGTGCCAAATCTGAAGAATTTCTCTGCTGGTGTCCCTGAGATATCACATCTGAGTATAGTCTGGACAGAAAAGTTGAAAACAATGGCTGCTGTCAAAATGTAAAACTCCACCTGTAATGATGAAGCTTTTATTATTAATGCTTTACCTCATGACTGATGATAATTACATGTATTCTATGTCTTCACTTGTACACGTTTTATATGTTAAAACACTAAACTGGGACTTACTGCAGACTTTTAAGTTCTCCTCAGTCTAATCTGTCCTGTGTTGTCGAGTGTGACTGATGGACAGTTACATCTTTATTGCTCAAAAATGAAAACCTATATTTTCTTTTTTTTTTTTTTTCACTTGAAGCAGACATGGATGAGCGAACAAAGGCGCTCGCGGCTCTGCTGAGCTCATTTTATCGGATCTTAAGTGAAACATACTGTTCGTCAGGCCTGCAAGACATCACGGCGAGCGTCGGTAAATGCAGCGAGCAGATGATGGATGTCTGTCTCCATCAGCGCTGGCACCGTGAAGTGACAGCTTTCTGTTACAGTGACAAGCCAGGTTCCAGCGGAGACAGATTGCCTTCAGGTGGCTCGGTTTTCAAAATCTCACTAAGAATGAGCAGCGCTTAACTTTCCTTTTGAAGGCTGAAGGGCTCTCTGTGCCTTTTATATTCCACATTTCAGCAGGAAGAGAAAGAAGAAGGGAGGGGCGGGGGAAATGGCTCATTTGAGACTTTGCTTTAATATCTGCCTTTCAGAGATCAGAGGGTGTCATATTCTCACACCTCATATTTCACAGCATCTATCACAGGCCATGTAAAATTCCCTTAAAAGTGCATTATGCAATATAATAGCAGGTTTCGGTGACATTTATCTGCAAAGAGGAGGAAGGCTGGTTACAGACCTATTGCCTTTTACAAAAAGGATTTCATCACACAGGGGAGTCTTTGTGAATTTCTTCAGTTTGCCTCGGAGCCAGTGACTAAAATTAAAAGTGATCTATAGGGGTTTTTCTATACATAAATATGTTTTCCTGTATGTAAATAATTGGATCTTAAATCTGACACAATGCAAACACTTTTGGGGAGATTTTACTGTTTGTGCAGTTGATCTAGATAATGTGAGTGCATGGGAGTGAAAGAAATTATTTCAGGGCCTGGTTATGCAGAATTTGTAATGAGTATTTTTGTTTTTATTAAAAAAAAAAAAGAAGGAAATACCGGTAATAACTATGTGCAAAACCATTAGAATGAATATTTATGTAGCTCGTTATGAAATATTCATTAAGTCGGTATAAAAAAAGAACAACGAATGAGGCTTGGGAGAGAGATTGTGTGTGTTTACTTGTGTGTGTTTTGTGTAAAAGGCGAGCAACGGGGCCCTCATCACCTATTGCACAGGAGTACTGACAAAACCTTGGATTGAATATCTGACATCTCTTAACAAAAGCAGCAGCAGTAGCATCTTCTTCCTTGTTTTTTTTTCTCTCCATCTTTCTACCTTCCCTCCCTCTCCCTCCATCTCTCTCTCTCTCAGCCTGAGGTGATACGAGTCCCTCTGTTCATTCGATCTCCGCATCTTCCTCTCTTTCTCCACCTTTCATTCCCTCACTTCCCCTTCGTTCCATCTACCCAAATTAAGAAATTAATGAGGGATAGGTTCTTTACCAACTGCCCCCGCAATGTTTACCACTGATGAAATTATAATGTAGGCCCTGCTGTATTATTTATAAGCCAATTAGGGGAAGTGTTACTTGATTTGATGGGGAGCCGACACACAGAGTACATTTAACTAATGGAGACCAAGAGAGTAAAGGGAAGGAGGGGAGGGAGGACAGCTGAGGCGGACTATTTCGTACGATGCTCTAGGATTACGTGGCTAATTGCCCTGCTTTATCTGTCTGTCACGGATAGCCATGCATATTTTAGCGTTCCCAAAGACTTTGATTGTTTGCACTCGTGTTGGGGCTGTAACAAGTAGAGCAGAGGCCAGAGTGGAGTGTAGTTAAAAACTGGCAGCAGGGGAGGCAGGGAGGGGGGCAACAGTGAGGAGAAAAGAAGAAGAGGAGGAGGAGGAGGAGGTGGGAGGTGGTGGCGAGAGGAGGAGGAGGAGAAGGAGGGAGGGGGGGAGGCGTGCACAAAACTCAGACACTGTGACAGGTGGAGGAGAAGTTTTGACAAGGAGCAAAGGGGTGTCGAGGTGGGAAAACGAAGTAGGTAAAAAAAAAAAAAAAAGAGCAGAGGCTGTTCATCGAAGGGCTGCAATTAGATGGCAGCACAAACAGTAATTAATTTCACTTATTGTAGCCTGTAGCAAAGAGCGACTCGCTGACCTCTTCTGCATATTTTTAAGAAACAGTTTCATGAGTCAGTTTTCTCATTTGCATGGCTTATTTGCACTACAGCATGGCAAAGTAGTGACATCCAAAGAGGCAACGTGGGACAAAAATGCTTCCCAGGAACAGCCGGCTGTAGCTGATAAAGGTTTCTAAAGGTGTAAAGCTAAAAGTGACAATTCGCGTAATCAGTACGCTGATTAAAAATTAACTAAAAACATCACAAATTTGTCATTTGAGCTTCTTAATGCGGTAAATATGACTGAAAAACAGCTCCTCCAACACCAAGACGTGCAGATTTTCTCAATGAAAATGAGCTCTGATTAACCGCAAAGATTATAATTATCGTCTGGTTTCACCACCTCAGATGAGAGAATGCACTGCCTCCTTTTTCTGTGAGATCCTTTTGAATGTAAGATTTTTTTGTGGATTAAAACATGTAACAGTAATTTTTAGCGCTTATTTGCAACACTTTACAGACTAAAATAGTTCTCCTCCACATGGGGATCAGCAGCACTTATGAATATTAAGCCTTGCAGAATGAAGAGATAAGAAACAAAACTGGTATTTTTTGTTACACAAAATTATGTTTTGGGCGTACTGCTTTTTAAAAGGAAATGCTATGAGGGTCTGCCTGCTAATTGACATCCAGTGAGTGTGCTACATGTCAATACTCATCTGAATGTCCTTGCATCCTGGTTCAGGACGAGGAAAAGTTACAAACATTTTGGGATGAAAAATACATTAAAATCTCTGAAATTAAACAGTGTAAACAATGGAGAAGAAAACCAATTGTCGCACTGATGGTGCAACATGTAGTGTAATGTACAAACACTGGTCATCATTTTAATGGGATACATATCTATAATCCTGTTGTTCATTTAGTTTCCACTTTGATGTACAGCCATTTTCTTCTTCTAATGAGTCATCAAATCAAATTCCTGTTTACACTGCACATTAAGCAAGTAAATGACTATTTTGTTGTTATTTTTGAACATTTTCCATTCTATTGTATTAAATTGGAACTAACAGAGTTTTCTAAAGTGGAATATTCATTCGATGCATCCCTAAAACAATAGTTCTTAAAACTCAAAAGTATGTTGCAAAACAATATCTGTTATCGATCCAGGAGCTGGATGTTTACTGTTGGCTCTGTGTAGTGCAATCATTGATTTTCTGCAAATTTATTTGGGTCCTTCAGGGCGAGCCGCAGGGCTAAGACCCCCTGGTGTTAGAGCTGGAGATGGGAAGACAGATCCTGGAGGAACCTGCTTTAGCCCCCGGAGTGTAGCTCCGAGGAGCAACTCTGTCTGATGAGCTTTTTGAAAGTTGATCAGACACTTATGCTAAGAAGGGGAAACTGGAGCAAAGGCATCCTTAATTATCTGATGAGGGGAAGCTTATCTGAACGGTTTCTTTTTCTCTCCTCTTTTATCCTGATGGATCACATTGCAGATCTTTACATAACAAAAGAGCTACCTGGCTGGCCCGCTTCATTTAAAACTCCACACTGTGCATGCGTGAGTCGAGGTTCTGGTCCTGGAAAGAGCTGAAATAAACAATCAAATACATTTTACGTACAGCAACACATTGTGGAGTAATGTTCCTCAAATATTGAGCGATAAAGATTCTAGGCTGGAACATATTGGGACATTTATAGGTCTTCTCCCTGCAATGAGTCTGTAATTAATTCACGATTAAAAGTATTAGTACAGGCTTTGTGTGGTGATTTATTTAAAGGCTGGCACTAACGCTGGCTCGGTTTCCTCCTTTAGGAAATGGGTAATAAGATCCGATGCCAGGCCTTCTTTAGCATCCCTCTCCACGCACACACATCCCATATTAGTGTGTCTCCTCCATTAGAAACCCACACATAAGCACAGGAGCCCTGTCACCACCGCCGTCACAGTCACCATGTTAACTTATTCATCCCTGTTAAAGCCCATGTAACTGGATAGCTGTTAATTAATATAGCTGTCGGGTAAATGGTTGCCGCCGGACCATCGCCACCATTCATCAGTAACATAATCTCAGGCTTGTTTTCATGCCAGGCCTCGGGCTCAATTAAGATAATGCTATGCAAACGAGGTCTCTCGCCATTAGCCTCATCACTGAGGGGCCGTTAATGGCATAATTGGGGCACTCCAAAGAACAATTACTGTCGCACCTCCTCCCCACCTATGAGATCAGCAATCATCTGTGAGCATAGCTGAGGAGTCACGAGTCGTGACCGCTGGGTGAGGAGTCATGGCTGCAGATTGACCCGGGAGGTCCAACAGGAGCAGCTGGAGAGCGCAGACAGACATGTGGGCCGACAACCGCCAAAACTGCAGGCCTGTGACCCTCTGATGGGCTGTAATTATCTGCAAGTGATGCATTAGTGTTGAAAGAGATCATAAAAGTATAATATTATGAGAGCCCAGCCAAAATCTTTTTAGGGTAAGATTTATACTCTTCCTTAGCAATTCTACTTCAGTAAGAAGCTGCAGTACTGTAATTATCATTTTAATAATCCAGGTTAAGTGTATATGTAGAATGAGCTGCTTTTAATATTCACCAACAAATTCTGATCAAATCTTAAACACCAATGATTTTTAAAGTTATAGTATGCGAACATGAAACATGGATTAAAACACCATTTACATGGATGGTGGTATTCCATGAACAAATAGAATAGCTCACTGCAACAGCTCCATCTGAGAAAACCAGTCTCATCAGAATGAATGATAATCAAACAGAAATTATTAGTGTCCTAATGACCACGTAAACATTTGATCCAATCACGTCTCTGCTCGTTTGCTACTCACCCGGGGAACGTTAAAGGGCCGTGATGAGTTTGTGTGAGAGGCTAGAATCATGAACGTAGAAAAACATACCTGGTGTGATGTTAATGAACTTACAGATTTCATGACCTCGATGGACAACACAAGAAATAACAAATTGTGCAAATCAACCCAATCAGAAACCACCGGAAAAATGCGAAGCCTGTTTATTGCAAAGTCAAACCTTTCCTGATGAAGTTGAACACAACAGATGAGATGCCTCACAGACATATAAGTTTTATGCTGATTACATTTTAATCAGCATAAAACTGCATATTATCATTCATGTAAACAGAACCTCTAATGAGAATGACTGCTACAAGG
>JAPSES010000081.1:414612-432664 GCA_029822895.1 Maxillicosta whitleyi | reverse complement strand
TTACATTTTAATCAGCATAAAACTGCATATTATCATTCATGTAAACAGAACCTCTAATGAGAATGACTGCTACAAGGTTGAACACTGTCCATATAACCACAGCGCTAAAGAGCGGGAAGGTATGAAGTACACGTGAAGAAATACAACTTGTGGTTTTCAGAGGGTGACTGGTTTAAGATATTCAGTGTTGCACTTTCTTGTGAACAAAAGTTGAGGTTAAAAGTAACGTAGGTAGGTATGTGAAGAGTCAAAAAAGAGATGAAAAAAAAGTTCAAACCCTGGCTTCTTCCTCACCTCAACACAGTGAACCGGTCCATGCTGAATTGCGACTGATTGTAAGTTTTAGAAATATACAGAATATTATTGTATATCCTGCTCCTGCTCAGTGGTTCACTTAGAATTTTTTCAGTGAGAAAAATAATCCAGACGAAGGGAAAAGCACACCAAGTTCACCAAAACAAACACTATAGTTTGAATACGCCCTTAGACATTGATGGCTGATCCGACACAACCTTTGGGTGAAGTATACAGCGGCCGTAATATAAAAACAAGTTAAATATACATATATTCATACAGTTATGTCTTTGTTATAAGGCACACGGTATGGCTAAACGTTACTCTGTGAATTTAGCAACAGTAAAGTTTCAAATTTCCCTTACATCTCTGCTATCTGCTTTCGGAATTTGTAAATTTCCAGTTTTCTCCATGTGCTGAGTCACATTCCCACACATTTCCCTCCACGCTACGTTTGTTGTTGATTTGCAGGTTTCCTGCCTTCAGCAGCAGGAGAGACAAAAGCCACATCTCTGAAATACTGAGGCCCTTCCCATCTGTTGTCTGCTCACACCTCCACTTTGCTACATGACTCACACACACATTCACACAGCCTAGGCGGGCTTCAGCACTAGCACTAGCTATAATGATTCCTCTGACACACATTGGGGCACATCATTCCACAGCACAGCACAGCTTTGCAGCTCAAGGCCCCTAAACCTCACTCAGACTTCTCACTAGCAAGATGCTTCCTCTTTGTGTGTGTGTGTGCGTTCACGGCCATGCAGCGGAGCAGTGAGCGGCTCCTTGGGAATTTTAAGAGTCAAGCCCCCCTAAATCTTCTTGTTTCAACTTTAGAAAATCAATAGGATAAATATCCTGTTTGCCCCTCTTGTCCTCCGCTGCCCACCTCCAGCTCGCTCAGGTTACCGGAGCGGAGAATCTCGCTCTCACCTCAGGCTATGTTTAAAATAATCCCTGTTTTTTGAGCACTGAATGGCCAAGGATCTCAGGTGCAGCTCTTTTTTTTTAAACAGCAAGAAGGGGAATCATGTTAACATATGCCATCGGAGAACGCCACTGGCTAAGTCCTCCGATCGACCTGCTCCGTGTGTGATTAGGCTAGTGAAGCTGAGCCCGGCCCAGACACAGATCGAACAGGGCGCTCTCTCAATATGGATGCAAGTCGTGCCTGCCGTGGCCACATCCAGCTGCTCATATTGATTTTTTTTGTCCTCAATTATATAATAGAAGCTCTGTTCTGGATTTGAACTTAAATCACATAGTTTGACGAGCGAGCGTGTCCTATAAATCAAGAGGGCATTTTGACTCATATGAAATAGGATTTTTATCGACTGCGTTTGGCAGCCCCCTCTGGAGAGATTTGCGTGGCTACTGTGTGCGTGTTCACGTGTTATGTGTGTGATAGTGGGAGTCTGTAGGTCTATTTTTACGTTCCAGGTGATTGGACTAAAGACGAAAAGGCACTGACACAAAACTTTCAGTGTGCAGTTCAGCAAGCCACAACTCAAGCTTTCACAAATCTGTTTTCTAAAGCCGCTGGATTAGTTCTCCCTGTATACAGTTGACTCTTCTAATTGGAAGACATCCGCTTTTTTTTTTCTTTTACCATTTTGATCCATTGGCAAGTTTGTTGAAATACATCTGTAAATTCTTCATCCTTCCAGGCATGGCGATATCGATAGTAGCTTTGTCTTTTTCTCTGCAGGTTAGAAGCATCATTGTGACTGAAAACAAAACTGGATGCTTAGCATGTTCCATGGAAAAAAAAAAAAAAAAAAAAAGCAAAAACAAAAAGAAGAGTTCAAGTCAAACTCAGAGGTGCTCATCTTCACATCTGACCTGGATATTGGTATTTCTCAGACTGATTCAAGAAATAACTCTGACATCCAAAAGCACAATCTTTTTACAATTCTTTTTAAATCGCGTTTTTCTTAGCCGTGGCTGTAAATCATCTAAAACTTATAATATTTTATCTTTTTTGATCAGTTTGATGGGGAGATAAGAATCTAAACCAAAACCATGCTCATTCAATTTTTAGAATTTGCTTTAAAAATCACATTTCATCAAGTTTCCTTAAGGTTTTCCATCATAGTTTTAAGTTTTATGTTGTTGATGGAGTCCAATCATTATTATGAGAAATATCACTAATCAGCACCTACTTCGATAATCATTCATTGCTTGAATCATTAATAAAAATAATTATTTACCATTTTGGTGATTTCACCTTTTCCAATGTTTTTTTTATTATTATCTTGTTCTGTTTTTCTAATTTGTAATTTGAAATTCTTTGTGTTTTTGACTGACTGTTGGTCAAAACAAGACATTTAAAGGCTTTATACTTATTATGGGCACTTGCCACTATTTTATAGCATTTACAGACCAAATGAAAAAGTGATTAGTTGCAAGTGCCAACAGGCAGATGAAGAGAGAGAGGATCATTAGTTGCTGCTCAAGTTGACTTTGCAGTAAATAAAGTTTGCTTGTAATGAGCAGTGAAGTGGAAAAAGGAAAATGGTGATAAAATGCAAATAAGCTGCTTATTAGGCAACATGTCTCCTCTTAAAGCAAGAACTAGTGAAACTAATGAGTTTTCATTCCCCCCTTTTCAAATGAACAATAATTTCATGAATTTTGCTTTGAGAAATAAACAAAACTGCATTTCTAGGCATTAGAAACAGACAGCAGTTGCAAAATTTATCACATATTGACACCGTCCGTCCTGACAGATATGACTACTGTTAACTGAAGTATTTCATGCCCTATAGACCTGGTAAACCGACCCATCACGCTCCGCTCATGGAGGACAAACATCGACCTAATTTCAAGCGGCCTGTCCTTCCTGCAAACGAGAGCACCGTCATTATCACAGAGTGCCATCAGACACCTGGTGGAGGAGGACGGCGGAGAGGCGGTGGCCGAGGATGGCCGGGGGTTCGGTTCGGTGGGAGGGAGGGTAACCCGAGCCGCTGATGCTAATCTTGCTACGCTCGGGCATTTTGGGGGATAATTGTAGCCCTGGCTGAGCTCAGGTGATGATGCAGGTGATCCACTGGAGTTAAGCCCCATCGTACTCGCCTGTTTGCTCTTCTTCCCCCTCACATCTCTTTTTCCACCTTCTACTCACTCCGTATGACTATTCCCTCAAATGTCTGACAGACCCAGAGTACGAGCCGGTGGGGAAGGGTCGTGGGCGTAACTTTAGCTGGAGTAATGAGCCCTAATCCCCTGCTGACTGGGGCCTGTTTAAACAGCTCCTGGCTGAGCCACCCAGTAATGGAGTAATTAACCCCAGCGCCCTCTTCTGCCCAGCACCTCCAGTCCTCCACAACAAATGCCCCCTATATTCCATTCTGTCTGCAGTGCCGCTGTCATCATCTTCAAGAAAGATGGAACGGATAGACAAGATGAAAACAAAGATGCAGATTAATGTTAGTTCAGTTCTATTCCTACCCTTTTAAGTTTTTCGGTTTAGCTAATAAACCTTAGACATGAGAGGTGACGGTTTTGGTTTAAAAACTGATAATATATTGTGCCCAGATATCTTCTCTACAAAATGTGGGGTCAGTTTCTAAAAAAAACCACAATAAAAAGTTTAACAACACTGTTGTTTCTCTGAGACGTGGATGTTCTTATGGCCTCTTTCAATTCTCACAAAGGCTACACTATATAACTACACTACCACATTGATATAACACTGATTACATATACAGTATATGTGTGTAGATATGTTTATAACATTGATATAAGCTGTCTGGCCAGGCATGCCGATACAAAACCTATTCTTAGGTCAGAAATATTGAAACTGTATATTCTGAGGTGTACAATGGCAACATATTATTCAGGTGACCAGGTTAGGGCTAGCACAATGCAACCTTTTGCAGCGCTTTGCTTACTCATTTCAGCACAGGATGGTCTTTATATGAAGATGCAATGTCATATATGTGTGTGAAGAAACAATAATAGGAACAGTTCAAAGTTCAAGGGTCATTAGAAGTGCTGTGAATCACTCGAGGCAGTTAAGGTATGAAACACATCTCTGCCTCTACTGATCTGATTTCCAGACAATCATACACGGCAGATTCTTTGTATTTGCTTTTGGTGAGCTCACAAAAACAATCAGCACAATCAAACAGCATACACTACTCACAGGCATCCCATCAAGCCAAAAGGAAAAGCCCTGTGTGTTAGGCTCTTGCCGTCTCCAGCCGGCTTAACACAGAGAGAGGCGCTGAAGCGTTTGAAGTAAGCAGCCACCACACATTATACCAGATGAAATGCTATCATGCGTGGTCGCTGAATGGTTTGTGTCATTAAGAGAATAAGGCAAACAGGGAGCCGGGAGCACTCAGAACCTGCCTGCTCGCACGCCTTTCTGTGGGGAAGGCAAGATTAAGGGGATGTTCAGAGGCTCTCGTCTGTCAAGACTTCAAAGATGCCATCGACACCCCTTGTATCTGCCGGCGCAGCGACCAAATCGCACACACTCTGCCGCCTCTGTGGCTGTCAAAGCTCCTCTGACATCCCCTTTATCAGGTATACAAGCTTTAATCCAGACACAGATAAATAAATCAACACACAGGGGTCCCACTCCTTTCAGCGCCTCCTGGTGGTGGGGTATTTGCACAGCTGAGGAACAATATCAAAAAGTCATTAGTCGTCTGCTGGGGACAACAAAGAAGGGCCAATTACACAGTACAGAAAGGATAATTAATGCATGACTGTCAAATACAGACGAGCAAAAGAAGTGAATTAACCAGTATGGACTACATTTTTTTCTCCTGGCAGACGCGTCAAGTGATTCAATGCAGAAAGGAATGAAATCAGCAGTGGCACCAAGGCAATGAATTGGGTTCATTTCCTCCTGCATGAATAAAAAAAAAACTAAAAAAAAAAAAAAACATGAATTGAATTTCAAAGTGTATCATATCGTTTCTAAAAACAGTGAAATGTATTGCTTTCCCCCCCTTTTTTTTTTATTTTGCAGGAGCAGAGATACCCAGTTTTGACACATAGTGTAACATCTGGAGGAGGCAGATGAGAGGAGAACAGAGGAGTTTGAATTAGAGCTGACACGTCGACATGCAGGCACATCAGAGCCAGCCCTGCACGACGGGATGGACACATCAGTCTGTTTGGATATCGGTGAAACCTGAGCGCAAAAAAAGCACACAGCTGAGCAGGACGGCAGGAAGCAATCTGAGGTATCGACAATGAAATAAATACAGAAGAACAAACCAAAGTAACAGCACTGTGTACCCAATATGACTGCTTTAACTCACAGAGAACTTCCCGGGAAAGAGGAGGGAAAAAAAATAACTGGAAAGGCAGAAAGAGTGTTGTACCTGTCTAGGTGTATTTCCGTTGGTTCTTTTCATTTTATTTTAACAGCAAAAGCGAGGCAGACAGAGATCACCACAACAGAAAATATGATGTCTGAACTGAGAAGAGAGATCTGTTGTTCCATTGTTCTGTTTGTTTGTTTTGAAGACCAGTCTGGCAGCGGCAAGCACATCCCTTTCAGAATACAAAAGATGCCTTAGAGGCAACATAAGTGAAGTTTTATGCTGATGACTGACTGTTTGACAAACATCGGGGGTGAAACTGCAAGTCTGTTCAGCAAGGAAGAGGAAGAAGGCGCTGAAAAAAATAACCTTGGTAATGTGTAAAAGAAAAAGAGGGAAAAAAGGGGTTTTAAAAACTGAAGGGAGTGAGAGGACAAAAAAACTAATTTATATCCTATAAGAGGAATGTGAGGCACCCAGGGGGGCCCTGTAAGTTGTGAAAAATTAAAGGAGACGGATTCAAACTGTCCAATTTCCACATCAAACAAACCCTGGGCTCCATGCTCCTGGAGAGGCTGCCTCATATCCAACACATAGCCTCAGAAAAAGGTGCCCCCCTCTTCCCCCTCCTCATTCTTTCTTTACCTCCTCCTCATCCCCTCCACCAGTCCAACACTGCAGCCGCTATGTTTCTTTATTTATTATTATATTTTTTTCTTTACTGGTACTCTCCATTTCCTCAATAACCCCGCTCTCTAATTCCCTTAAGCACTGTACTGGTTACACTAGCCACTGTCTCTCCCCTGCCTAATTATACCCTTGTGAGTCTATTAATCAACTTGTGAATTATTTAAGAAGGAGAGCTCCTCTGCCTGTAACTGGCTTTGACACTGTGAACGAGAGATAGGCAGCACGGTGGAAGTGGGGGGCGAGCGTTAGGACGGAAGGAAAGAAGGAAGGTGGGTGGAAAGAAGGAGAGAAAAAAAAGAAGAAAAGAAAGGAAATGAAAAGGAAAGGAGAGATTGAATCAGGGTCTTCTTGCATACGTCCCCTGAGGATTGGGCTGCCTATGCAGCGCTGCACCCAGACGAGACAAAACCCCCATCAACATTCACCCTGTTTGTTTTTTTTTTTCTTGTTGTTTTTGTTTTTTCTCTCTTCCCACCCTCTATTTTCATGCATAAGTTTTCATGATAAACAGGAAATTCATGAATATATGGAGTGATACAGTGAGAAATAGAGGAGAGGAGGAGGAGGAGGAGGGAGAGGGGGGCAGAGAGGGTGAGGTGAAGAAAGAGGAGTGAACAGTCAAAGCCAAAGAGTGAGCCGAGACCGGGAGGGAATTATGTAGACAGTAGCACACACACTTGAATACACTCACAAACACACACATGGATTTACACACAGACAACGGCTTTGCATTGCAGGCGAACCGGGGTCCTCGCTCTGTTTGACAGGAGGCAGCGTCTCCCCTGAGCAGCAGGTATATATGCGTGGCGGTGGCGGTGGCGGCGGCGGTGATGATGATGGTTGTTAGCGTGCCGGAGTCTGTCCTCCTCCCGCTCCCCTGGTCCCTCCTGCTGCAGCCGCTCCTCATCAGTCGAGAGGAGAGCCTGACCCTTCTAATGACTCCCATCGACACTGACGCCCGCCATAAGCAGCCGGGGCAGGAAGAAACAAGCGCGAAAGTGAGATCATTATTATTTTCATAATGTTTTGTGCTCTCAGTCGGACCCCTGGTGGATCGTGGTGCCGCCCGCAGAATCGTAATGAACTCCAGTCTGACGAGTGTTTTGGGGCCGAGCTGAGGAACTTTATTTCAAAGACGGCGAGACACTTTAGGGTCAGTTCACCTAAAACTACAGAAAACCCTACATCACTCTAATATTACAATGGGAGGTGGGGGATAAAATACTCCCATCTGCCCTTGGTAATTCATCTCATCTTTCCAAACGGGATTTTTGGAAACTTTGTGAAATTACAGAATCTGGTCAAGAAAATAGTGTAACCATTCATGTCAAGTTATTACTGGTATACTGTCCCATCTAAAAAAAAAAAAAAAATCAGCAGGGGCCTGTTCCATAAAGTCAAGTTAAGTCAGGCCAGGTTTTATATACACAGCCCAAACTCACAAATCACAAATTTGCCTTGAGGGGCTTTACAATTTGTGCAACATACAACGCCCTCTTATCCTTCGACTATTAGTCTGAATAAGAACAAGTTATCCAAAAACTGGGAAAAAATAAATGGAAAAAGAGACACAGAGGAAGCTCTTCCAGAACAGAAACAGTGCAATAGGTGCACATATGTTATATACAACTAGTTTTTATATAATGAAGCAGGTTTACATTCAGGTTAGCATTTAGACTGATTCAGTTCCAGGAAGCAGCTTTAACATAGTTCAATTTCAGTTATACTGGTAACCAATGCTTCAAAACTAGACATATGCAGTTTATAGTATTCCACTGGAACTATTTCTTCAGTAGAATAGACTTCCTCAGGAACATATTCACCATGACCTCAAATGGTTTATCCAGAGAAACTACTGGGCTCCATATAATAACACTTTTCCATCTCCATATCCTAAACTTCTCCACCTGCTGATTTGAAGTTGAATACAACAAACCCACTAAATTCATTTACTATAAACTGTACATATCAAATAAACAGTGGCCATTGTTCCTGATGATTGATTGATTGTAATCATTATCTGCACTGTCCAAAACAGCTGAACCTGCTCCATTTACCAACAGGTTTCAGTTAACATTATTTCACACCACGTTTGCTGAAAACACCAAATTAGAAATATATCTGACTGAATGCTCAATGCTGGATGCTTATACTCAAGGTTTTTTTTTTTTTTTTTTAGATACCTGCACTGGACACTTTTTAACCAACACTTAGGAAATACTGCAATTCAACAGACAGTTCTTTCCAGAAACAACTTCCTGGCTTTTTTTTTTTTTTTTTAGGGAAAATACTGCCAACACTTTTATATATACTTTTCATTAGAAACTGTTTCCACCAAAGAAAATTCACAGTAAAGTTTGAAGTTTGGATTATCTAGAGAAGTGCTGTTTCTGAAAAAAAGATGTTGCGGCTGAATGTTTTAAAAGGCATTTTTCAGCACAAACCAGATTCCATTCATCTTTGTTATATTTATGCAGAGGCAGAAGCCTCGGAGACACATATCTTCAAATTTGGGTAAATAAAAACAAAACCACCTTAATGCTGGAGACCACAAGAGGTAAGTGAAAACATGTAAACTGATCCTTTAATGCATTGCAGCAGGATTTATTAAGCAACCGTCTGAAATCTGTGTTTTCAGAAAGGATGTGTGCACATTTCATGTATGAGGGAAGATGTGTGTCTTTGAGTAGCACATCTCATTAGGCCTGCTGTTGTCTGAGAGGGTACGTTAGTCCACATCGCTCCGTCTCTGTGGGATGTTTATTAAATTAATAAAAAGTTGCTCAAGGCGAGCTGTACCGGGTAATGCCCAGGGCTCGGCTGTGATTGGCACTCTCCGCCGGCCTGCGTCCTCTCTTGGGTCCCCTGCGTTTGCTTTAACTAACTGGCCGTGACTGAGGAGAGCAGGCTGACAAGAGGCCCCTCTCCAGTTCTGTAACACCCCCCCCCCCCCCTTCTATCCATCTCATCTCTCCTCAGACTGAGTGGGCCCAGTTAGCTTTGAATTGGGAAAGAGGAAGTGAATGAACAGAGGCTATTAAACCTCCAGCTATTTACAGAAAAAAATGTTAATTCAAGTGTTAGTTAACTTTAAATACCAACCTGAAAGTTTAGCTCAGTGGACCTGGCATCATAACAAGCCAGTACAACCCACCGAAGAATAAAAATGGCATAAATTGCATCTGGTGTCAATCCTACTGTGTGTTTTTTTTTTTATTATTATTTTATGGATATGTTTGCTTCTAATTTAAAGAGAATAGAGACAGCAAATGTGACATTGACTCTCCTCTGGTTTGGTGAAGGCTACATTGCCCACCTATCTCTATAACTTATGAAAACTTCCTTTAAAAACAAATTAAACATCACACCTTTACTATTCTGAAAAATATAGGCTGACAAATGTATGATACCCTTATTGTGTAAAGTGAATTCACCTATTGCACAACTAAGCTGAAATATCCAAATGGTTTTGGAGAGGAAGTAAAGTCACTTATTTCCACACAAAATGTTAGAAATGTCACTTAGATATGTACATGACTCATAAATCTGTGCTAGATTGGGTCTGATTCAAAGCAGAATCATCCACAAAGCCTATTGAACCGAACCCAAGTTAACCAAGATTTACCGTAGATGTAAAAAGACAGACAGTCTTTCACAAGTTCTAACGCTGTCTGAGTCTTGAAAACTACCGGAAAGTAATTTTTAATACACTCTCAAACCATAATGGGGAACAGTTGAGACCAGATGCATTACATCAATACCTGGAGAAACCTCTGAAACACTTAACACCTCCAGACTTCACAGTAATATGATTGAATTCCTCACATTTCTCGCTAGATGTCTGATAGTAATTCATTGGAAATCTCAAACACTGCCTTCCTTCAAGTGGTTATGGATCCAGAAAAGCTGCCACTCAAGTTGTAGAAAATGAGATGTACATTTAGGGCTATTTGGGGTCCTCTGCTGTGATAAAAATGTAACTTCTCAGCCATATCTGATAATATAAGCACACAAGATACTGACTAATAAAGGACAGCTCATGTCTGATATTAGACTTAAACATGAGTCTCATCAGATACTTGTGAACGTACAGTGTTAACAAACGACCATGCTGTAAGGATATAAAACATACCAGAAACCACATGGAGCAAAGGTCATGAAGAGGAAAGAGTATTTATACCGAGACAGAATAATCAAATAGACAGGGGCGGAGGAGACTCCAGAGAGGAAAATGACTCTAATCATTATACAACTATTTCTCCCTTCACACAAACACTTCATTTAGACTGCTGGCATTATGTTCCAATTAAACACAAAAAGAAAAGTCTGGCACTTCAAACTCTTCAGAGAATCTGCATATCGCCTTTCAGGAAAAAAAAAAAAAACAAAGGGAAAAATTAAAATATATTATCATCTTTTAAAAATCCTTTTAAAAATAAACAAGACAAACACAAACAAAACACAACAAAAAAGCCCCACTCTGTCTCTTTCACTTTCTATCTCTCTGTCTATCTCCCTCTCTTTCCTGCAGCTCGGCTGGGCGACTCTCTGAGGAGGAGGAAGCTGAAGAGAACTCATTTGCATATAAACTGTGAGAGGCAGGGATTGTCATCGGCGGCACATTAGAAGCAAGGAGCGCGAAGGGAGAGGATTTTCATGTGCAAATTTCAGCCTCGCCAACTCCATGCATTATTATTTCATCAGCTCCTAAGAAGGAAACCCCTCCGATCCCCAAACCCTGCCATCTTCCCCACGGACACTTCAAGATTCAGACCAAATCCCCCCGCTGCGACTCTCCCCCAGAAGGCCTCACTACTGAGTAGCTGTTTTCACCACAGGACACAGGAGAAGTCAATCCGCCGCGGAGATGGGCGAGAGATCAGATAAGAGGCAACGGCAGGAAAGGGGAACACATATACACCAGTTGTGACCAGCAATATTGGTGTTCCTTGCATTAATTGCTTGTAAACTGCGAAGCTGGAGGCTTGCACACTTTCAAGTTTAAAAAGGAGATTACAGCCAATTAGCGGGGCCTCTGAAAACCCTTTAACGCCTGGGGAATAGCAGGCTGATCCCTAATGTGGGACAGCTGTGAGCAACAAAGGAACAGTCGCAATCCTGCTTTTGAAAACACACATGCAAGCAGAGAAAAACACACACACACACACACACACACACACACACTCTTGCATGTACTGTATGTAAAATCTCACATGCAAACAAAGAGAAGAAAAAGAAATCTGATTGATAACAGCAGCTGTAAAGAAGTGCTATTACCACATGAAAAATGAATGAGTGTATAAATGCAACCATGCAAACAGACAGGAAAAGTATGCACACATTCCCAAAGTGTCAGGAACGGGAACAGACAGGGAGGTAAATATGTTTTAAAAGGTGAGGGGGAAACGTTTGTGGGTAGGGGGAACGCATTTCATCCTTTTAAATCAATTTGTCAGGTTCTTCTTGGAGACGTGTTACCAAAAGAGCCGAGTGTTTCCCTGTAAACTGCCATCTTTAATTTCTTTGTCTGACATGCTCCACTGTACCACGACACACCAGAGACGGAGTGTGAGGTGAGCAAAAGGTTCAAAGCCCAGATGGGAGCAGAGCCTGTGCACCCCTGAGCACCGTGGATTACCTCATTCACTCTTATGTCAAACAGAAGGCAGGAAGAGGAGGAACACAAGTCGAAAGATCTCCACAGGCTCCGTAATCTACGACGATTTATGCCGAGCCCCGCGACTCGCACATTACGAGCCCCGCTCAATGATTCCCTTCTTTCTCTTTATCTTTTCTCCCCGTGTTTCATTCCACTTTCTGTCTGTGTACCTTTCTGTCACATTCGCCATGCACCTGCACATCCTCAGCTACACCCTGCCATCTACCTCCTCCCTCATCCCAGCGCTCACATTAGCAAAAACAGCTGTCTGCCAAGTATTCCGACTTCAGGTAATGATATTCAGATCCTCCATCTGTACTCAACAGCATCACCTAAAAGGGTTTGGGAAATGTTAAGTGTGTATGGTACACTTAAAGGAAGAACTAAACAAAAATGGGTTTGTTTGTACAGCAGTTTATCAAGTTTTACATGGAAAATGATATTTTTTTGTTAAATCTTTGGTGGATTTTACTAATTTGTACTGCATTTTTGTTGTAACTTTACTGAAATACTCTATAGAAGGAACAGCTAAGCATTTACAAGAGGAAAAAATATAAATAAATTGCAAGGTACTGTTTGTGTACTTTATGAAATAACAGAAAATATGAAGAAAAACTCAGAAATGGCCAAAAATCAGCGTAGAAACTGTGAAACTGTTTGACTAGATGACAAATCCAAGCTCCTTGTGGTGTCTCTGCGTAATGCCGATTGATAAATCATGTCTGAACTAATAAACTACAGTTTTTATTTAGTGAGTCAAGGATATTCAGTGTTTGGGGTTTATTTAAGCAATATATCAGTGTAATATGTACACTTAAACATTTAGTTCTAACATCATATCATTATTACAATACAATTCAATGATGTTAGTACACACATCACTGATTTTCCCTATATCATACGTATTATATTATTGTTTATGAAACTGAGATGCCATCAGACACCTGAACATTGTATTCGTATAGAAGCTGGGTTACAGTGTATGTAAATGGCGCATACAGATGGAAGATCACTGTGGGCAGGTATGCTCTCAGCTACAGCCTTCTGTTGCCAGTGTAACAAAAATATGTTGTAAATATGTCAATCAGGTGGTAGTTGGCCTATGGACACCAAGCCCACCTCCATGTCAAAACATGGTTGGCAGCACAAATGAGAAAACTGAACTGAAAGTACAGGACTGAGGGACATGAGAAATCAGTGACAACATCGAATAATGAGAAACATAATATTTTTTATGGTCATTTGGGTTCATCGTATGCAGCAACTGCACTGGTTGCAAGTTTCATCCTTCATTTATGTTACGTAAAACAAAATCAAGAAAGTTCACGTTTATTTGCTATCCCGAGCAGCAAATGGAAAAGCATATTGTATTTGACTCACATGCAGATCACATGCATCCATCTTGCTACATATATTAACTTCACTTAACAGTTGTCGTTTGACTTTAGTAGATCAAAAGTTGACGAAACAGTATGAAAAAAGGTTTCACCCATTTCAAGAGATTGGTGTGCCATCTGTCTCGGATCATTAATTTTTTGTTCCTTTCTTACTGTTCTTAATTTAGATAATCTGCATACAACATGTTTTTCACATTTATATTACCCTAAGGTTGATTCTCATGCAAATAAGAACAATAGTAGCAGGAAAAAAAGAAGGATTGTATCACTGATTTTCAAAGTAATCTTCAACATTCTGTATCTCATTTGTATTCAAGCAGATGTTAAAAATGATATTTTGTTGTTATTAGCAAAGAGCAGCTAGGAGCTAAATGACCTTTTGCCACCAAAGTGGAGAGTCCAACCTTGGAGCCCTCTAGTGGCCAGTGAGCATTTAGCCTGCCACATTGATAGCCCTTTTCCACCAACATGAAAACAGTAGTCCCTTTTACACAACACTTCTTTAATCCAGAACAACATCTGTGTAAACAAAATGCTGGATCATTTCATCCCACCTTTATCACAGCTTTGTAACGCCTCTGAAGGTAGTAGCAGAGCTGTGATAAAGGGGGAATTATTATTCCAGAACGCTATGTAAAGGGAACACTTTTCGTTCCGCAACCAAGGTGTGACGTTTTGATGAAGATTTGCATGTGCGACTCACGCGCCAGGAATGAGCGCCGGCCGTGTACAGTAAATAAACATATCAACGTGACCAGAAAGATGTCAAACTGGGGAGATGCCAAGATCCGTGAGCTGTCACTTCACACAGTCCCTTTGATTCCAGAATGCAGTTCCGCTGTGTAAAGGTCCAGCTTGTCTCACCTCTGTTACTCTGGCTTGGTTGCGGGAATTGGTCAGTGTTGGGAAAAAAGAGGGATCTCTATCTTGCCTTTTTTTTCTGGAATCTCTGTGTAAAAGTGGCTAGTGTCTTTCTTGTTTGCAATTTTTTTTTCCGGTTTTGAGTATTACAGCCAATTATAATTTAGCTGGAAACAACATATAGTAAGTTGTCCCTTAGCCTGAAGAGTGAGCCATTGCAGGTGTTTCATACTCTACAAGTTGAATTAAAAGGATGGAGATGAAAACAACGTAGAAGTCAGAGAAGCCAGTGAAAAAATATGTGGAATAACTGCTGACTAAACACATGATTTGGCAGTGGTATAGTATCCGATCTAATGGGTTTAAGGGAAAAGTAGCACAAGAGAGAGAAACACAATAATGTCACTTGAACATAAGAAGAAATAATTCACTAAATAGAGGATTCCTGAGATTAACCAAAAAAAAAAAAAGCTGGATGGATAGTCATTATGACCTGTTGTGTGTCCCAATCCTGATGAAAACTGCTTTAGTTGCTTTGCAAATTAAGATACATACAATAAAATGTTAAAATTCCCAATATACTGCACTGCTGCTGACCAAAGTATACAATTATATTCAGTAATATAATATTGTACATGGAGCCCTTTCTGCTTCGTTGCCATTTCTTTTCATTTTAACATACGTTTTCCTGTTAATCTTTCTTGACTTTTACACAAATAACATTTTACTCACAGTGTAATATTTTAACATTCAAGGAGTAAAATATGTGATTTAGTTAAAGCTTTAAATAATTAAAAGACAGACTTGTATTAATTTTTTTCCCTGTAACATCACACTTTAATCACCTACTCAATCATTCTGAAACTATTTAAAAGCATTTATTTGGTAAGAGTGAGCGTCCCATCCTCTGGCTGTGCTCAGGGGAGTATTTGTTTATAGCATGACCCTCTCAGGAAAGTCAACAGCTGTTTCCAGTCAAGCTTAGCGGTGACACCACCATCTTTCAACAAGATGGGTTTCGCCTTTTAATGTATCGCAGTTAACCACATCCTAATTAGAACTAATGACTGGCTCGTTAGAGAGCTCTACAGCTAATTGGCATACTGAACTGCAAACAGCGAAACACCACAAGGAGGTCAGGAATTTTAAAAATCATATCAAAGTTGTAAAACGGGGGGAGGCTGACCAGAGAAAGCTGCTAACCTTCTTATCAAACTGCATTTTTAATTAGAGATAATCAATATTCAAGGCAACAGATTTACCACAGTTTATATACCCATCAAGGGCCATAAATACTTAATGGTTTAAAAAACTAAGAAACCCCAACACTCCCAAATTTTTATTCCCTTAGTTTATGGCAATCTGGCAAATCAGACATGATTAATTATAAATTGAACCATTACAGCGCGCTTCAGAAGCTCACGTTCACAAATTGCATCCACAACTGGGGTTGAACATGAATTTGCTCTCCTGGTATTTCTGCAGCTTGTACGCAGTCGCCCGGTCTGATTCACATGCAGGGTCCGTTCTACACCCTGTAGTTTCATTTAGATCAAAAAGACTCAAATAGATAGAGAATCACAGGATATCCAGAATATCTGATCATCCCCCTCCTCCTCACCTTGCCTCTGAGAATCTGAGCCACTCCTGAGACGATCTCATTAAAGCAAAGATGTGAGGAACAGAGAGGGAAATATACAACAAAAACATTCGCTGCTATTGTATTTGCAATAAGGCAGTGAATTCAGGTTAAGTGCTTCAACAAGCCACTGTGCCGGACCATTCAGGGGAGCAACGGACACAAGTGGAAGCTTTGACAGTCACACCACATTAGTGCAGCAACTGTAAAAAGGCCTTTGTGGGATTTGTTCCCTAAAAATACTCTCATGCAACTGGAAACTCTTCCCTCTCTGGAGCCTGATTTGAAGCCTTGCAGCCTGAGGACAAGGCGAAAAATAAATAAAAATAGAAAAACATGCCCCCAAACTGCACCTATTACAGACACAACATGGCAAACCGTGGAAAACAATAAAGTTATTTCAGCGCAGAACGGAGCAGGACAGAGAGCAATGGCATCTTGGGGCAGAGGGCTGCAGGGCTGGGTGGGGGCCACCTGGGTGGAGGTGGAAGGAGGGGTGCTCTAATGGGCTCAGGGAGGGTGGCGAGCTCTGTTGGAGGCCCACAGGAGGCCCTAGCCTGTGGTCTTGCCTTGGGCAGGCCTGCCCCAGCAGCAGTCAGGTGGGCTGACAGACTGAGGGAGAAGAGGCACTCCCCATGTGGCCTGCCATCAACTCCCCTCTCTGCCTCCCCTCCCTCTGCACAGATGTTCATGGTTTGGGGAGCAACAAGCTGCGTGAGAATAAACAAAGACGAGGATTTAACATCACCAAGATGCATTCGAGTGATGCCTTTTTCTGGATTTGTCTAAGGCGTTGTTCGTTATCAACCCAAACCCCTTAATTCCCTTTTACTAAACAAAAACAGACATGCCATCACAATTTTAAGAAACTGTTGCCTCTTATTACAGTCCTGTTCTCTCATTTTACTCCATGTTTAGTGACAAAGGCAGCAACAGAGCAATCACCTGCAGCTACAAAACTGATATTACTAATAAAGTTATAAACATAGAGTCATAAACAACACCAAAACACTTCCTGCCAAAGTACCACAGTTCTGAAAGTTGTAGTATTTTGGGACACTGGGTGATCAAATGACCTGTTTCCTCCTGAATATCTGACAGTGTTTGGTCATTACAGGTGTCAATCAGCCTTTTCTGTATCATCAAATAACTTCTTAAAAACAAACTGGTCAAGAAGGTGAAAACAAGTGAATCAGATTAACTCTACCTAACAGAACAGAAGTCACCCCCCAGGAAGAATTTTTATTGTAGCTTTGGGGGTGTGAAATTAACAACCTATGTTGGAGCCACTAGGAGCCGGTCAACATGTTTTGGCTTGACCATTGTCTTTACTAGAGATGATCGGCTGAAATGAACCTATCAGAGACATTTCAGTAGCAAATGTTTAATACCTGCCAATATGAAAACTTTATTTACACAGCTTGTATTCTTTACAGCACTTTGCATTATTTTAAATGCACTAAATAAACTTGACCTTCACCCTTGATATAAGGCAAAAATCTATATATTTTTTTTCATATTTTTCTATGTTGCCTATTTATATTACAAGTCATTTAACTAAGGTTTACCATTCATTGATGTTAGACTCATATTAGCCAGTATATATTGACATGAGAAACATTTTAATCCCTGTTATTGGGACTGACATCACTGCACAAACCCTTTACATAACAGTTAATGGGTGCACAATATTTTTGCTCCTGGTGAATCCAAATCCAAAATCAAATCCTCTGCTTTTATCTATAGCTAGTTTCTTTCACACCCTGAATCACATATCCAATCCAACTTTGCTTATAAAGCACTTTAAAACAACCACAGTGGACCAAAGTGCTGTACAGGAAAATAAATAACTAAAAAAGAGAGTAAAATACAAGAATATATAAAAGCAATAAAATATGTACAATTAAAAACAACAACAAATTAAGAATAAGAGCAATGAAACCAATACTAATTAAAACAACTGAGTGAGAATGATACATTTAAAATGTCTCATATGGTATCAAAAGTCAAGAAAAAAAAGAGTTTTAAGAAGGGATTTAAAAACAGACAGAAGAGGCCTGTGTGATACGAAGAGAAAGGTCATTCCATAGTTTAGGAGCTGCTGCAGCAAAGGCACGGTCACCCCTGAACTGGTGCTTAGGTTTAGGTACCCTCAGGAGCAGGTGGTCAGCTGACCCGAGAGAGAGAGAGAGAGAGAGAGAGCGAGAGAGGGAGAGAGTGTGTGTTT
>JAPSES010000081.1:391697-414512 GCA_029822895.1 Maxillicosta whitleyi | reverse complement strand
AAAAGGTAGGGCGGGGCGGGATAAAAGTGTAAATGTATGGGCAGCCAGTGAAGTGAGGCTAAAATCGGGGAAATATGCTGGTGTGTGCATGTGTTGGTTAAAAGACGAGCAGCAACGTTCTGCACCATCTGAAGACGGGCAATGGAGGAACCACTAGCCCCCCCCCCCCCACATAACGTCCATTGCAGTAATCCAGCCTGGTGGTCCCAAACGCATGGATGACAATTTCAAAGTGCTACCGACAAAGAATTGGTTTTCTACATATGCACATTAACAAATCAAATATCAGACTCTGCTGGTTACAACAGGGGATTCTCAGTCTAGAAATAAAGCTTGGTTTGGAATTCAGATGCGGGCACATGTCATTGCTGGTCATATAGAAACGTGAATAAAAAATCAGCCCAAAGCATCAACATCAGGTCTGCTTTTTGGGACTAAAAGAGAAGAAAGGACATGTATCAGTGTGATTCTACACACAGTACACGCAAATCTACAAAGTCTTTTCTCTCAGGTGTGTTATGGACTAGTGCTATGTGCTTATACAGACGACCTTTGGCTCCAGCACTCCCTGAAGCCCCATCCATATAGCCCACTGTAGGAGGTAAAGATCAGGGCGGCCCAGTCTGGACTCTCCCCTCTTGACCGCCGAGGTGTGTGAAGCCTCTGGCATGACTCTCAGGATGGGAAAAGCGCAGCTTTATCACCGCTGCTCAAACATTCATCACACAACCTCTCCTGCAGCGCGATCCAAAGGGAGACAATAGCGCCTCCATCAACTCCCTTCAGAAGCTGCCGATTTAGGCAGGAGGTGACGGAGAGGCAACTTCAAAGTTTTCAGGCCCTGGGTCGACGCACACATCACACCAAAGAAGAAGAGGAGAGAAGTGGAGAGGAGAGGAGGGACAGCTGAGGAGGAGCAGCTCTCTCCAGTCAGGAGGGAGGTCATTATCAGGCCATGTTTACGCCAGCACAGAGCACACTGATATCTGCTGCTGTTTTAACATTTGGAATATAGTACTGCAGCCATCACTGCAGGCAAAATAGTTTATGTTCCTGTGTTTGTTGATGGATGTGTGTGCATTTGTGTGTCCACCAAATGTCTACAGAGACGACACTTTAAAAAGGATTTGCATTATTTCCTGCATAGTGAGGTGAAGGTCAGTGCTTCCCTGGTGAATATCAACATCTTTGCAGAAACAGGGAAATAAATACTTTATACAATACGGCATCAGGAGAGTTCATTGCATGAAATGTCAGATTTACCAAGTCATTTGGTCTGTTATGGGCTCCTGAAATTGTTTTTTTTTTTTAAACGTCAGTCAAAAAAAAACACCTGAGCTTCTACTATTTTCAAGGAGATGTACCACTATTACCTGTTTAACTTCCATGGTATTTTTACATGCATGCTTTCTCACCAAGAATACCAAGATTATGCAATCAATTTATTAGACTCATAATTACCCACTGCTCTTCAGCAGTGCACTCACTGCACAAGAGTTTTAATGTTTTAATTATATCATCACCAGTAGCAATTTCTTTTCACTTAACTCAATCACGGTTTTCATTCTCCTTATGTTCTCCTCTGATGCTCATCATCTCTTTGTAGCTCCTTCTGCTATATTTCAACTGACTGAAAAATTAGCACAATTAATTGTTGAACTTCAACAATCATTAATATATATTAGCAATATTTACAATATGGACCATTGGAATCACATTATGACACCTGCCAGGTAGTTTTAACAGATGATTCAGAAAATTAGCAAAATCATGTGCAAATTAATGTCATACATAACTGTAATGTCAATGTTAAGAACCAGTGCTTCATCATTATTGCTTAAAGGTGTTTCCAGTTAAATGTACTATACTATTTATTGCAGTAGCCTATAGGATCTCTCTATAGCTGACAAACATAACAGGTATTTGAACAAACAAACAAACAAAACAAAAAAAAACTAAAGCTATCTGACTGCTTTTGCCTGCTAAACCAAACTGAACTGGACTGGATGCACTGGATCATATAACACTGTTCAAAATTCTTGTGGAATTTGCTGTTTTCCATTTCCATTCCTGTGTGTGTTTTGTGTCAGTACAGTCAATGTTGCTATTTCCTCATAGATCCAAACAAGCACAATATGTTTCCATTGGACATAATTACATTCATCTTTAATAGATACGCAAACTTTTCTACTTCTCCCATGCATCAAAACTTTTTATTTGTTTTAAAATGTTCAGTGTTCTCCGTCAGATGTTCTAAATCACAAACTGAAAATGTAAATAAATATACTTGGATAAACGCACGCCTGTTGACATCCAGGTTGAATAGCAGTAAACGGCTCCTGTTCTTAATATTATAGCGGGATAAAATAAACAGATAATGACAATTAAATCATTCACTGCATTTGTTATGGTTGTCGTGACAGCCGTCTTGAGTAAATTCATTAGATGCTTCTATCATTATTCCAGGTGGAGGACTGGTTGAACATTTGCAAAAGCCACTCACAGCTCAACATGCATGAAGTTTTTTTTCACAGTGCATTATAAAATATTGTAATCCTCATCTGTGGCTGGAGATGCATAAATCGATCTGTTTCTGCAGGAAGGCGTCGGGGCATAAAAAAAAGACAAACTGCTCTTAAATTCTGTAACCACATACAACAACACAGAGCCTTAAATGTGCAGTTATTTCTCTAGGTGCCTGAGATGTTTACAGACCTGCTGTGCCTTCCCTGTTTCTACAGACCAGTTAACCCATATTTTATAAACATACAGAGTGACTGAAAATAGCAAAACAAAGTCAAACTATGCCGTATCACTGGTGTCAAATGAAGTACGATAGCATATTTGAATTGGAAATCTGGCAAAGTGACGATAACAACCTCATGCACTTGCTGGGAAGGCGAGAAGAGGGTTAAATGAACAAAGCCTTGAAAAAGAGTCCAATTCTCTAGCTCCTGCCCCAATCCTCGCAGTTACCCCCACAAAGTACACAAGAAAAAAGAAAATAGTATCATGCATATCATTCATTAGCAGCAAATAAAAGAAATTCTCTCTAATAGTGCCCCTAAATCCCTGAGCTCCCAGCACCACGGCGCGGGGAACTAAAGAAATGGGGGAGAGAGATGCAAAAGGAAGCCGTCTCCCTCAAGTGCTTGTTAGGCCCAAATTATTATGGCGATGAATAATTTTAAAAATAAATAAGAAAATAAATAAATAAAAAAGAAACATTTATAGATCTAAGTATTATCAGAGGAGCTGCGGGTCTGTTGCCAAGCTCTCTGGGCCCGTTTGATATCCGCCTTTGTTTTTCACTTTGATCTCTAACTGCTAACCTATCCATCGCTTCACCTGATCCCCCGTTAGCGCTCCTTCACCCTCTTCCACCCGCTAAACTTACCTCTACGTGGCACAGCACTGCCCATCCTAAGCGGTAATCTTAATCGCATCATCATCATCATCACCATCATTACCATCATCACCATCATCATCACCCTCGTCGTCATTAACTTCTCGTTCCTTCACAACAATAATTAACATACTGCACAGGGAGCGGGATTACAGGCGCAGAGACGCAGTGGTAAATGAAGGAAGATGCCGAGCAAAGAGAAGCCATGTTGGAGGAAGAAAGAGAGGAAGGAGACAAGAGAGACCTGCTTCTCTACTCTTGCTTCCTTTCCTCTCTCTCATCAAAATTTCTATTTTCCTCTCCCCCTACTTTGGTTCCTCTTCTTTCATCTAATTTCCTTTCTTGTTTCCTCTCTGCTCCTCTCGTTTCATCCCCTCTCATTTACTTGTGTCGTTGCTTCCTCTTTTGTATCCTTTCTCGTCCACTCTCCCTTTTGGTCTCCTCTTCTTTTAGCTTATTTCATTTACTTTACGTCCTACTCGTTCCTCTCCCCCCCCCCCGCCTACCTTTCGATTCCTTCAGTGTAATTTCTGCTCTTCTTCATGCCTGTACTTGTATAACCTCTGCTTGTTTCCTGACCTTTCATTTCATTACCCCTCACCTCATTTTTGTCTCATTTCATCTACATTAACTCTCTATTGCATTCGCTGCCCTTTTGTTTCATATTTCCTAATAATATTTCCCTTTCATGACCTTATCACCTCTCAGTTATTTTGCTTTTCTTGCTATTTGTTGCTTTTCATCTTGTTCAAGTCACCTTATTTCCTCTTGTCTTGTTCTAGCAGCATCCCAATACTAATATGTACATACGTATAGTATAGTCAACACTGGTTTAATTACCGATAATGAACTGTTTGACGGAATGTTCCATGATTTCACTTCAATGCGTTAAATGTAATTCATCACCAGATAATATATTCCTTAATAATGGAGCTAGGCTGTCATTTAATAGTTGTTGTGTTCTACTTTATCTACTTCATCTACGCTGATTAAAAAAGTGCTGCAACTCAAACATAAAATAGAATTAAAAATCACTTACTAATCAGGATCATATTGAGGATGATGTTGGGTCATATGAAACCTTTTATCATGACAAAATGGCCCTGTTTTAACTTGTGTTTTGTGTCCAGTCTCATCCTTTCTCATTTGCTACTCTCTTCTTTTGCATCCTTCATTTCTACTTTGTCTTCCTCTCTGTTCACTTATCTCTTCTTCTGGTTTATATTGTCTTTCTTCCTTTGCTTTCTTGCTAACCCCTTTCCTTGTCTCTTCTCTCATCTGATTTCATCCAAATTGTCCTTTCTTTTCCCTCTTTATTCATCTTTTTTTTATTTCCTATTTACTTCACTGTCAGTGTGTTTCCTCATTTGTATCCTCTTGTCCTCCCTTTGTTCCTTTTATCCTTCCCTCCTCTCCCCTTTGATACCTCTCTCGTCTCCTCTAATCTCCGTTTCTTCTCTTTCATCCCATCCGCTTCATCGTCTTCACCTCTCCATTATGTATCTTCTGTCTCGTATCATTTTGTCTCCTCTTGTCTGTCCTATATTATTCTTCGATTCTTCTTCTTTTTTCCCCCTCCTCGCTTCCTTCTTTCCTTTTCTTGGCCTCTAGTGTCCTTTTAACCACTTCCATCCTCTTAATTCTACACTCATTTTCTCATTTGTTTCACTCCATGTTTTCTCATACTTTCCCCTCCCCATTTGCTCCCCCTTCACATAAACTCCTTTTTTCTTCCCGTTTCCTCTCATTTCATTCTCTTTCATATAACCATCACTCTTTATACCACATTACCTGTCTTCTAGTTTTATTACTTCCTTGCCTGTCCTTTTCTTTACCCTCATTTCTATATCTTATTCTATTTCCATTTTCTCTTCTTTCATTTCCCTACCCTTCTCATGAGTCACCTCTTCTGGTTTCCTTGCTTCCTTCCCTTACCTGCATCATTTCCTCAACAGCTTCCTCACATCTTGTTTCCTTTCCTTCTTTTTTTTTTTCCCACCATCACCATTTTCCTCTTGAGGACTTTGACCTACAGTGCAGGGACATCCCAACCCTGAGCTCTGTGACTGGCCTTTGATTAATATTGTAATGAAAGTTATCCCAACATCCCTTCCTTCCTGTCTCTATCCCACCTCCCCCTCGGCTTCCTCCTCTACCCCACATGCCCCTCCTCACCCCTCCACCCTGAGTTACTCCCTGAGCCCCCGAGTGGCTCGCTTGATTCTGTTTCATCACACATCAAACAGGCCTGACGTTCTCCACGCAGGCAGGACCGAGGGACCACAACATCTGCACGGGGAGGCATGCGAGAAGGTGGCGAAGGGGGGAGGGGGAGGAAGGGACTCCGGCCTCAGAGGGGGTTGGGGGGGGGGGCAGGACACGGTGTGCTATGAGCAGATGTCACCGGGACCCGAACAGCAGGCTGGGGGGACGCCGCAGGGAAAGAGAGACGGAGCGAGGGGGCCACCCCTACAGCCCCCAAAACACTCCACCTCTGCTCCCGTCTCCTCTCCTCACCTTGCAGCCCAGCTCCCCCTCCTGCTCCCCCTTTTGACAGTACAATTAGGTAATTAGTCACCTCAGCGCTAATAACCTAATCATTACTTGTCTGCGCGTGTTTTCTCTCTATTTCAGAATCTACGTCCTCCACGGCAGCTCCCCCGAGTCCTAACATGGAGGTGCAGGGGCAGAGGAGGCACACAATTACCTTTGTCTGGCTTCTCCCCGTGGCTCAGAGACAGCCGAGGCTCTGATCCAGACCAAAGCAAAGGCCCTTTTTAATGGAGACAGAGAGCCTGCTCTTTGGAGAGGGTCAACATTGTTCTCACATCCATTAACACCACAACTATTTCATCACTGCCTCGTTGTGGCAGACGGGAGCTGCACGGGGAATGTGATGAGCCTCCTCCAAGCGCTGAAGCTGACATTTCCCCAGTTAGTGAAAGTGGCAATCGGGAGCTTCTGCTGTCAATGAGTCATCAAAGAACTTGTTTGAGAACAGCTGTTGACGTCAGTGCACTGCCACAAGCATTAACCCTGGTTGAGAAGATAAGTTTTTTTTCATGCATTGCTGATGATCCTTTCATCTGCATGAGCGACATGTGGATTTCAAAGGTCATGGAGATGTTATCCTTCACCAAAAATGGATTGCTCTTTGACAGGATTTTTAGAGGAACTGAGTAGCTCTAGACTGCATCTGCGATGATTTACCAAGTAGCTGATAAAGAAAATAATGGTTTGCTGGTTTTGGCGCTTCATGTTTGAAGATTGGATCCTTTTTTCTTATAATCAATGATATATAGACAGGTGAAATGTTTAAGGGAAATCCAACATGAAATGCTTCAGTGAGGTGCTGGCATCGACTCTACAAGCCTCTGAACTCTGCTGAAGGCTTCTAAAAGACATGTTCTCATTTGGTCTAATGATCGGGAGAAAAATCAGAAAGTAACTCACTCATAATAATAATAATTGTAATGGCAATAAATTGCAGCAACACTGTGATACTTGATGCAGTGCAGAGCAATTATCTATATTTAAATGATGTTAATGAAGAATAAAAAACAATGATTATTGTCTGAAAACAGACAAAAAAGAGGAATTACGTATTTATTTACAGATTTGACAGCTGAGACGAAACAGAAAGTACACAGAACGTATAAGTTTAACAACAATTTTTACATACATAGTGATTGCTACAAAAATATATTTTGCGTGAGTGAGAGATAACATAACATATCACACAAGGGAATAATTAAGTATATGCTTAAATCATTTTTTTTATTTTAGTGATAACACTTTAGTCTAAAATCTTGCAAAGCTTTTTAATTGGTCTGGTAGCAGCGATAGACCATAATATCATGTAACTTTGATCATTTCCGTCGTCATGAAACCATTCAGTGATCTCTCATGTCCTATGGATGGAGGCAGACCACTTCCATCTATAAAGAAGTGTGTCATCACTCAGACCAACTTTGTGCTGACCTCTGTTTTCACCACGTAAACCTAAATAATGTTGAGCCCAGAAACTTGTCTTCCACTAAAACAAAACACCAGCCCAAACATTCAGGCCTGAGTCGTTCTCCTGTACCCCACACATGCCTCACTGATGATAAAATAGAGGATGCCCTTTCTGACCATATCACTTTTACTTTTTACAAAAACTCATTGTTTTATCACCTCTTTTTGTTTTTCTAACGAGGTTTGTATCCACTGCAGCTACAATCTGATCCCAGTGCGTAACTGTCAACAGATTGTTCTTAGCAACAGTCTGTAAACATTGATGTTTTCAGTCACCTGAGGAAGAACTGCTCCAAAGACTTGTATGATTCACTGATACAAGAGCTTCGAATGTGTAGTCGACCACAGTTTCTATTTACTGATGTCTTTCCTGTAGATCTAAATGCAGATGTCACTTTAGTCACTGTTCCTACTGAAACACTTTCCAGATCTACTGAAACACTTTCCAGATGAGCAGTCTTTGTGACTGAAGCCCCTGCCATCCTTGCCTCAACAATGAACCCTCTTTCAAAGTCACTTAGATCTTTTCCTCTTGTCATGTTGATGCTAAACCAGAATCAACTGGGTCTGCTCAGCATTTCTATACATGCCACAGAGCATGGTGGGATGTCAGTTTCTCAGTTCTAACAAGCATTGCACCTGTGGAAGCATCAGAATTTATAATGTTGTTCAACTTATCTATGCGGGTTTTCACTTTATTTTAATTTGTCATCCAAGTTTTGGACTGCTGCTTGGTCAAACAAGAAACTGTAGGATAGAATTTTTGGCTCTGGAATTTTTTAAATAATTTGTGACATTTTAAAGACCTAATGGTTATTCATTTTTCACTCACTTTCATTCACTTTTCTTATAAGTACGCCAAAAACCTTACTTCTCTTTGCACTAATATTGTCTTTCTTTATTTAACAGCCAGTAACCCAATCTGCAGAAGATTTAATCCTGAATGAGATGGATAATCACATACATTTATAGATAAAACATGTGCAAAAAAAAAAAAAAAAAAATAGGTAAATATTACAAATATGCAGCAACACCGACTTTCACCTAACCTTTAATACTTTTCAAAACTCTCAGCACCATAAACCACTAAAATTGCCCTTTCCTTTCTGTATAGTTTCCAAATCTCTGCAGACTTCACAGGAAAAAATCTCTGCCATGAAACCACCCTGCCCCATTCCTCATAATGTAGTCTTGTGTTTTTGGTTTATGGATTCTGAATCCCTGCTGTGCTTGCTGACAGTTGGCGTGTCATCCTCTTTATTATTCAGATTTCTTGGAGCCAAACAGCTGTTTTGCATGGCAGATTGAATGAGTTTATCCTGACTGCTGACACTCAGGTGACAGATATAAGGAACAAGGTTTCAGAATGTGGAAAGAGGTGAAAACTAATTGACTTGGTAATCCTCCGCCTTTGGTGGAATGTACAGATACTTATACCTTACTATTTCCATTTTATGCTAATGTTTACTTCTCACTAGATTTCATTACACATTTTTTTTTTTATGTTGCTACATTTTCCTGATTAGCTTTAGCTAAATTTCAGCAGAGTTTAATCAAAAAATTCTAAAACTAATGAATGTAAAGTACATGGAAAATATCTTTTGGTCAGCATCATTTTTGATTATCTATTAAGTCCTATGTGTCAGGTGACACACATATCTGAATTTTGGTCTGAACACAAAAAAACACTTTAGATCTAATAACATTTAGCTTGGCAGTTTGGGGAATTTCTGAAACTTTAAAAAGATGAAACATTACATTTTCTACAATTTAATATTCTTATACGACAAATATTTAAAATGAAATATTAAAGTTTTGTCAAAAACTAAAAACATTTATGCTTTTGCTGAGGTAAAAATCGGATGGCCTCTATTTAAGTATTGTTATAGTAGCTATAGTAGTATTGTTACTCTAGTAAAATAGCAAAATACTTCTCCTCACACTTTCCCCACTACACAAATGAGGAATAGCAGGAGAAGACTCAACTTTTTAAGTGTGCTGTGGGGATTGTTGGTGTGAAATCTTCAGACAGTGTACATTCATGCTTGTACTGTATATAAATTAAATTTTACAATGAATAAAACATCCAGGCTTCATGTGCAGGGATTTTTAACTATGGAGACAAGCGTCAAAGCACACAGAGAAAAAAATTAATCGCTGCAGCCTGTAACAATATTTCTCCTCCATAACAAACTGCTGGAAATGGATCTCAAGACTAACCACAAGTGTAGAAAGCAGCAGCCTTTATTAGACGGAGCTGAATGCATTGCTTTAGCTTGATGGCGAAGTCAGTGCACTTTATCACAGTCCGGTAATGAGAGATAACTTCCATGCATCTGCTGGAAGCGAGTCAGACTCCACAACCCCCATGCATTTTTTATCAGCCGCAATTACTCAGAGCTTGTTGATATTTCCCATTCGTTTCATTTGGGAACATTTGCATCAGATAACCAGAGGCCTGCTGTAGGGCTAACTGAGCTGTGCTGCACTAAATTATAGGTCTCCAACTGTCCGACAACATACTGGAGGATGTGCAAATGACCAGGCTGCAGCTCCAAAGGTCAACCAGTTCATTGTTAAATTCAGGCTGTTGTCGACTCCCCTGCAAGAATAGTTTACAGCAATTCTTGGATTAAAAAAGTTGTGTCAGCTACTACTAGAAGTGACTATGGTCATTATTAGGGCTGTGGCAATGAAATGATTTGGGTTGATGATTAAATGTCAAATACAAATGATCATGATTAATATTTTATTGCTTTTTTCTGTTCATTTTATGTCACAATTGTGCATAGGAACACCCACTTATTGGCACTGAGTTTTGGTTGTGTTAAATGTCTAGATTTCCATTTCTCTTTTTAGACTTTGTTGGTAGTATATTTGAAATTTAGTGTTGATGGGGCAAATTCTACACCCAGGTACCATTCAACCAAAACAAAACAAGAGATACAATGATGTTATAAGACCAATGCGAAAATAATGAATATAAACAAAACCTTGCATCTGTTGGTTTCATTCACCTGTTTTTATCTAGATGAATGGGGCCCATTTTAATCATGCAAAATTATGCACTTACCTCAACTAGTCATAATCGTGTAACATCGGTGAAAGGCCTGGTTATTATACGGACAAAGGAAGGTGTGGTGTTTCTGCACAACGTTCAATAACAACACAAAAAGTTCAGACTGCCTGCTAGAAATAACTTTTAAAATATTAATAAACATTTCTTTTCCGATTTATTTTACTTGCGACTACATTATTATTATAAAGACCTATTTTGCACATTTCCTGGTCCACATATTCATTGAAGAATTCCACTACAGCGGCTCTGCATAACTTAAGGTTTCATGTTACCTCATGCGTACCTGATATGCAGCCCCTCAGTTCAGTGTCTGTCTCTGAAACAGGCCATGGTATCTCCACCATGCTCCAAAAGTTCACTTGTCTGTCTTTTCAGCCTAAAATCCCAGGCAGTTTTTAAAAGACATAATCATGGGAAATGGAGCAGCTACAAAATAGTAAATATATAAATTTTTCTGACAAAAAATATGCAGCGAAAAGCACAAAAACATACAGCAGCTGCTTTGGTTTAATGTGTGACAAGCCAAAAAGGTTATAAACGGTGCCTGAGAGAAAATATACTGTACTGTACATGTACTCATCGCTCTTGATTAGCAGCAGTCCTCCTCAATTAATGCTTCAGACTTGAGTTACATATGAAAGGCTGAGTATCAGTGTCTCCCTGACAGGACAGAGCAGATCAGAGCTGACTGACAGGCACAGTTCGGTCCCGATGTAGGTGCAGAGAGCAGGGTGACTGCTTCCTGGTGTGTCAGATTTGTTGTAATTGACAGGTGCAAAGAGATGTTTGGGGGTCCTGGTGGAGCCCTGTGCCGTTTATGCAGATTAACACGTCAAAAGTACAAATGAATAAATAAACTGGTAAGCACGAATCAGGCATTTAGCCTGAGGGGATGCCATCATTACCAGATTAAACAAAGTGACTAATCACAAAAACAATCCGCTTCAGAAGTGGAGGAAGTCAAAAGATTGGGGGTAAAAAGCTAAGTCATCTTAATTATTCAGCTATAGGCAAACAAAACTGAATTCATAATTAAGCAAGCCATGACAGATAGATTCCCTCTATATTATGCAGCTGAGATGTGGCTGGTGAGATGAAAGTGGTCACTGATCTGGAATATTTACGTGATGATATAGAGGTGCATTGCTTGTTTTTGAGAATGAAAAATTCAAACCGAAAATGAGCCTCGAGGACAGGATCATAGGGATGGTGCAAATTCCCCATGCGGCCAGGCAGTATGGGCACCTGAGGAAAAGGCCTGGTGGGAATACTTTGGGTCAGTATGAAGAAGAACAGATAGTGAACAAACGGGACCTTCATAGGGTGTACTGACACTTAAAAGAATATCCCGCTTCCTTTGAAACCCAAATGAGCCCACACGAGGTCCTCCTTGCAAACTCACACCCATGCCACCGCCCATGAAATGAATTCTTAGATGTACAACTCTGAACCAGAAACTGATGTATTTTCATGTCTTCTTTTTTTTCTCTCTTTTTGTTAGCTGACCAAAGTAGCCATAACCTCAGTGTGAACTTCCTCAAGGTGTGAACACAACTCAGCTGTAAACACACTGCCTCTCTTAAATTGGCCTAAAAGCGCCCCTGGCTTCCAGACTTCCCTCCACACGCCGTGGACACCAGCCTTCTTTGACCTTCACACCGAGCCGTGGCCCAAACCTTGACTATTGATTTTTCAAACTATCTGTTTACTCCTCGTCTGCACACTTTCCCAGCTGCTTGGAGAGCATCGTTTGCCCCGAGGCGATCAGCAGGGCTCAGCTTGTTCCAGTCTTTGATCATCGTTCAGCCAGCGGATTAACATATGCACACTCTCTTCCTCCCTTTGTCGCTGAGCTTGATAATAAATCTACGGCCTTCTATCTCTCTCCTCCCTCTCTCTCTTCTCCTCTCGCTCCAATATGGGACGAGCCATGAATCAATCACCCCCGCTTTACGCCTCGTGTCCGACATGGATGCAAATCACAGAAGGATCTGTGGGTAAAGCTCTGCTTATTAAAACTCGATGCCTGACTCATTACAACCCGCTCATGCACATGCATGTCGCCAAGATGAACAGCAGGTAGCACGCGTGAAATACAGCAACATTGGTGGAGATAAAACACAGACAGACGAGATTAACCGATTTCTGCGACTCTTATCTCAACAGAGGCCAAAACTAAGCCTCAACCACTTTGCCAAAACTAAAAGATAATCGAAAGCTAATGAAGTTAATTAACGCATCATTGTGGGAGGTTACAGAGGCTTAATCTGCAGTGTGGATGCTCGCCTTCTTACCTGCCCTCGCTGTGCAGTAAGTGTACTAATTAAGGTTGGTTTGAGCCTACAACCACCCCAGTTAGCTCGCTTAAAGGGCCAGGGCTTCTGGGGTTTGCAACACTCATCTGGACTCTGCAAGTAGGACACCAAGCTGGAGAAAGAGAAAGTGTGTGTGTTTTCAGGTAGACAGGTGACTTTTTTTCTTCAAAAGCAACCTATGTGGTTTCTCTAATGGCCACTGTTGAGACACGCCCTCACTCCCCGTTGCCTTTCTTATTTATTACGACCTAATTATATCAGTGTGTCAGCTAACCAGCTCCTTGCCCTAAATGCCGTAAAGCTCTCGTGGCTGAGCTCTCACTTGCAGACCTTATGTTTCCGAGCAGTGTACCATTTAACCACGGCGTCTTCTCAAGGCGCTCAGGGTTGTTTAGGCTGCACTTTTTTTTCCTGCTCAACCCATCAAGAATGCAACGGACGAGGCAGAGAAGCACATGCGGTGAATAAAAATAAAACTCAGAGCTGGCAGGAGGAGGAGGAGGAGTGAGTTTGGACGAGTTCCCCTCCTCATCATCAGCAGGGCCTGCGAGGTGCCAGAGCTGGGGCCCTATTAAAAAACCGGAGCCCAGCTTGCTGGAAAAGATCCGTCCTCTCACCTCGGAAAACAACAACCCTGCTCGCCCCGACAGCGAGACAATCAGCCGTGTGCTGCTCAGGGTGAGGCGGCGGTGACCCGGCGTGCCGACTTGAGGCCGGTTCTACACACTGATGAGCACTTTCGCAGACATCAAACGGGGGCGCCACAGACCTCCCCACGACCTGCCTGTGCTGCCTTGTCTCCTGCTCTCTGCTTTTATTTGAGGTTGATATGGGCAGACGGATCGGCAAATATCGATCACGGTGCACTCTGTAAAATTCTCCCTCCAGGTTTGAGAGGTGATTACAGGCCCTGGACCCAGCTGATGTAGACTTGGGGTGTGTATGTGTGCACATTTAGGTTTTTCCTACCCCACCTGTCAGACAGGCCGAGGAGAGCAGCCCTATATTCTTTGGTTCGAGTGTCTCAAATCATCTGAAGAGAGACATCTTTAAAAAAACACACAGACAGGCAGACAGCCGCTGTACAACACAGAAAATAGGTTATAAAGTGTACAGAATAATGCATGTGAATCCCAATCATCGAAATTCAAATGATTTGGATGCATCCCAAACCAGCCCTCCTCTTCTTGTCTGCCTTCTGTCGAGGCCTCAGAGCTCACCAATCGGAATGGAGGGAAACAGGCTGCACATTCAGAGGGTTTGCATTAGGAATGGCCCGTTATTAATTAAGCTTGTGGGGTAGAGTTTTTGACAGCGGCTCCCGAGGCGGCGAGCGGTGTGGATCTTGGCGCTGACCTGGCCCAGCAGGGGTAGGAGCTGTGTCTTTGAGGTGGTGGGGGTAGAATGGGTGGTGGGCGGGAGAGAAAGAGGAGGAAGAAGGGGAAGAAGGGGGGCTGGCTCCATGCCGACAGCCAGGCCTGCCACGTCTGCGTGCCCGCTTTGAAGTGTCACCTTGAGGGAAGAGCCGATGGCCGGGAAGCCGGGAGGGCGGGAGCCGTGGAGAGGAGTGGCACGGTTGGCATTGCCAGACATGGCGCTTTAATATTGCATGGGCTCCCGTCCATCTCTGTACACACTCAGGACATTCCTTCTGCTTGATTTAGTTTGAAAGTAGATCTTTGTTTTTTTCCCCTCCTCTCTCGCCATGCTGTGGCTCAACACCTGTGCTGGTTTGTGCTTATTCTTGCCTGAACAAATGTCAAGCTCTGCAGTCAGAGCAACTTGAACAACTTCCTGCATTATGGAAGTTGACAGTGTTGCGTTTTTCCTGCTGAGTGATGTAGAGCGGATGCATATGGCAACTTATCTCTGAGTGAGATTATTACGCTGCAAAAATCTTCATCTTGTCTAGTCACTGCTGGCTAAAACAGGTTTTTGGATACAACTGGGGCTCCAGATGACAATTATTGCATCATCCATTATTAAATTGAGTGATGTTAATTGATTTATCAAAAAATTGTATTAAAAAAAAATAAAAAAGTAAAAAATAATAAGTTATTGAAAATCCAAACCCCAAGTTCAAGGTGAAAATTATAAACAGTAATCAAATATTTAATTCACATACTTAACGTAATTAACAATGTACAAAATGTTCACATTTTGAAGCTGGAGGTGGCAATCTAGAACAGAAGTAGAATATAATTAAACTAAATGTATGTTTGGTTTGTGTGCAGAAATAAGTCCCAGACAGGCTGCGTAACAGGACTTTGACATAAAACTATAATAAGGTGAGACTGAATTCACATTGAATAAACAAATATAAAGTGCTAAGGCAGTAGCAAGGCTTCAAAAAGTGTCTGTCAATACTGACTGAGATGTTTTATGGAACCAAATGCTAAAATATTAAAAAAGTTCAACATAAAAATGTGCTTTATGTTCAACGAACATTTCTAAATCCTAACGCATATCAATTATTTACTCCTGAAATTATACATAATTGTATAAACATAAAACCTGCTTATGCTGCACAATATTCAGCCAGTGTTGTGAGACACAGCTGTAACATCTGTTTACTCTGCTTCACAATGAAAACGGAACAAAGCTCAATTATTTTGAAGCTGACTATTGTTAAAATCACCACAGTTCCTGCATATAAAGAGAATGAGAGAAGCTCCTGCAGAAGAATCTAAATAAACAAACGATTTTAGAAAATGTTGTAGAAAAATATTTCTGCATTGAAAACTGACAGATTGGCAAGAACACTCTAAGCTCTCAGTTTAAGACAAAATAACTTCATGGGATGCGGTGCAGAGGTATTTTTCCTCCTAGCAGGCTGATAAAGTGGTAATCATGTGCCTTATAGGCTAAAAAATATCCAATCTTGCTAATTGCTTATGTTGCTTTCATCACTTCCTCAGATGGCTTCTTTCTTTGTGAAAATGAAACCACCTCACTGGGGATTAAACTTAAACTTTTATTATTTCTCTGCAGTCGTGCTGTGTTTGTCTGACCTGCTGCCAGCTCAGTTACAGAGCACGGCAGAGAATCAAACATGGCGTTAGTTTGAGGAGATGCATGAGGGGAGTTTATATCAACAGAGGCTGCAGGAAGGAGGCGTTTTTTGAAGTGTGGAAAAATGTATTTAAAAAAACACTCACATTGCACGCACTTTCTACCCACTTTAACAACCGTCCCAGTTCACAAATAGCAGTTTTAACTCCCCTGATTAGCACTGACATCTGCAGCCTTTCATCTCTCCCTCCATCTTGTTTTTTTAATCAGATTAACCCAAACGGGCATCCTTTAATGGCCTCCTTTTTTAGGAAAGCTGAAAGAGGAGAGATAATTAAAATAATTAAACCGCTGGGACCGGTCTGTGTGCGCTCATCTCCTCGCTCTTTTCTTTTCTTCTCGCCTTTAAGTTTTGATTCTTGCTTACGGATTCAAGCAGCACAGAGAGAAAAGACTCATCATCCTCACTTAATTGCATTAAGTTGGCTCTCGGAGGTCCAATTTTTCCCTCCAAAACCAGCAGCCAATGTAGGATGTGATCTGTAGGTGCATGTCAGCCATCTAAATGTGGAAGTAGAGGGGGGAGGGCATGCTTCTAAACAGCCTTTATGGAGCATATTTATTTAGTCAGTGAGTGTATTTTGCATAAGGCCAAAGATAAAAAAGTATCCTCTTCAATGATTATTTATTCATGGACTTTTAAGCTTTTAATGAGGACAAATGAAGCCGTTTTCCAGAGTGTCAGTATGTAGTATGCTTACCAAAAATATTCTTGTTTAGCATTTTCTTTTGCACTGTGTCCACGAGGAATAAACACTAACATTTAAATATAACTAGGATTTCCAGAGCAAGACTTTTAAGCAGTTTATTTTGATCTTACAGTAATATATATATTTATATATGCACACGTTTTTTGATCGGACTCAGTGATGATGATGATTTATTAATTATCAGTAACTATTGCTAATCCTGTTAATTAGAGTGAAATTCATGACACTTTACAGACGGTGTAAAATATCAGTCCATTCACACAACTGAAAAGTTCCACACTGATGCCCGACGACCTTTTAGAGGCACTTAAAAATGAGCAGCATTCATCTGATATCTGAGAACTTCAGTAACTTCTCAATGTAGCAGCAATGGATCAATAAGTAAATGGAAGCTACAATAAAATTGACTAAATATCAGTTTTTTTTAACAGTTTTCCTCAGTCCATTTAGACTGATTTGCTCCTTCACTCATTTATACCCGAGAGAAAATCAATATCCTTAGGCTATGGGTTGGTTTTTTTTAATGTAATATTTAAGGCATTTTCAGTTGTTTTCCACAATTTTACAAGCTATTATTTAATTAATCAATACCATATCAGTTCTGTCTAGTTGATTCAGTTGGGGGTGTTTTATGGAGTTTTGCAAAAAGGAAATAATTGATTATTATTAGTTGATGTCATATGATTCTTTTATTTCAAGGGTTTTATTGTGTGGCGTGCAGGATCTGCATACATTTATCTGCTGTATCGAAAATTCAGCAAAGTCAAGCAGAGTAGTAAATAATAAATATAATCCTACGTATTAAATTGATAAGTGTTAAGTCGAATGTGATGAATTATTAGTTTTAACAATAAATATAGAAAATTTGAATGTTAATTCAGCAGTAAATATATATATAGGCTCTAAAAAAAAACATTGCAAAATTAGTATTCATGTTTTTGATACTTTACATTATGAGGTTTATACTTCTACACTTCCCACGACGTGACTTTAACTTGTCTCAGTTTATTTTATAGTTTCAGTTAAACAGAACTTTTTTCAATCAATAACCTCCTGAACTTGACAGTCAAACATTCCTTTGTATCAATTATTCACTCTTGTTTAATTTATTCCCGTTCATATGATCACATGTGTCGTACCTTGCATCTTCGACACGACACCAGGAGGGAAAAACTAGGCTATACCGCCTTGTCTGAGTTATATTTTGCATTATAGGTGTACATATCGTGAATATTATAATTACACATCTTCAGATGAATTCAAACTTTACTTCCTGTCAAAAAGAATCTAATGAATTCTTGCATGAGGGTTTTACCGAGAGCAAGAGCCCGACATCCTCCTCGGAGTGCAGCCCCCGAACTTTACACAAGCTCGGATGTCTTTTTCTCCTCCTCATACACTTTCCTTCATTCAGATCATTTTCACAGGGCTTCATTTCAAGTTGGCAAAAAATAAAAAAGAAAAGAGAAAGAGAGCGAGGGGCGGATGGATCCCTTTGCTGGAAATACTTAAGATTTATATTTAAATTTTCATGCAATCTTTGAGAACATTGAGGAGCAATTTCACATTTGCACTGACATCTAATTTCTCAAGTAGAGTCTGAAAGCACAAATTGCCAAGGATTCCCTATGTGCCCAATTATCCTGCATCAATTTCCTTGACCCTGTGGAACGCTGGTAAATTAATCATACCATTTCTTTTTTTTTTTTTTTCGGACTTTCTCTCTTATTCTCTTGTGAAATACATATGCACACGTTTGATAAACTAATCATACTTGGTCGGTTTTACTCACAAAAAATGATTTGGTCCCGGATGGATGCGGGATGAGAGTTTTAACAGCAAGGCTTGGGGAAATGGGAGCTGATAAAACACACAAAATCACATATGTACAGTAGAGTTAGTGCGGGAAAACTGTACAGTATTTATTTGTAAAAAGTGATACATTAATCAAATAATTGGACAGATTGATTTGCATCGATTGGTGTATCTTAAGCATCTGTAATAGTTATGTTTTTCTGTATTTTCTGCAGCCTGTTGAAGGGTCTTTCAGGCTTTTACCACTTGATTCAAAGATACTTGCTTTCAAACATCATTTTTTTATATATATATTTGACATATAAAATATTACAAATGCTGCAAAAACACACTTGTTGCCAATTTAATCAATGCAGCTGTCACATATTGACCTTGACAGCATTAAGTGCAATGTTAGCAGCTTAGGAATCTAAATCATCTCCGATCATCTGCTGTGTAATACTCTATTTACCAGGGTCCCTTACCTGTTGATCCTGAGATGGCCGCAGGATGTGCTGTTTTTTTGGATCAACAGTGCCCTCTGGTGATAAGACAAGATAAAAGTAAACACATGCACTATACAACACGGATATGAAAACAATAAAACAATACAAAGTGGCATTTCCTAGTTGTGAAGACACATATTTTCTCAGCATATCAGCTTCAAGTTATCAAATGTCACATAATCATAATAATCTCTTATAATAAAACATTAAAAAATAAAACTAAGTTCAACAAGGACTGTACTTGATCTGAGAATGTGACAATATGGGTTTTATAAACAGAATATGATTAAAACCCACTTTTGGTATCATCTTGGGTTTTTTTTTTTTGCAGTATTCAGATCCATATATAGATTAACTAAGGGTTTGTGCACATTGAAATAGTATTTTTCATTAAACTGCTGATTGTTGAGTGCATTGTCTATCAAATGTCAGAAAAATGCTCATCAAAAATTACTTCTTTAATATCAATAGTGGGCGTTTGGCTGTTTACACCTATAAAAGACAAAGAAAAAAAAAAAGCATGAAATCGCTGCCTCATGAACACATCCAGGGTGAACCCCACCTTTGCCCATAGGTACCCGGGATAGGCTTTGACACCCCCACAACCCCAACAAAAAGGAAAATGAATGAATGCGTCCCTTGAATGCGAACCCTTAACAATATGCAAGTTTTGTCCAAGGTGTTCAAGACTCATCAGTGCATGAAACAGATGCTGATAAACTTGATAAACAATGGTAAATTAACAACACGCTTGTTTCTTATCTCAGACTGACCCTGTGCTTTTATGAATCCTTAAGACCTCAGCTTCTCTGTTTCGGTCAGGAACCAAAATGGGTTGCAGAGCTGGTTTTACAATTGTAAAATATATAATTTATGATGAAACAATTCATTTTTTGTAATTGAAAATGTAGAAAACGTGTTCTTGGGAAGACCTTTTAAATGTTGATCAAAGCAATGTGAAACACCAAACAGAGATCTCAGGTGTGAAGGACATAAAAAGACTTAAATGACGTATGAGGGTATGCTGAAAAGTCTATAAACTGACTATATGAAGGAGTAACAGAATAAAACTAATCATGCATTGACGTCCACGTGATTACTAACCGCATTGGTTTCAGATAATCCCACATTTGGGGGTTCATTATAACAGTTTATCATGACTGGTAACCAGCAGCTGGTCATGTCACACCAGGCCAAGGAACATTCCGAAGCAGATGCAGACAATTTTCACTGGGAATTTCCTTAAACAAGATGAGTGTTGGGTCCTCTACTTTGAGCCAGAGGTGAAGAGGAAATCCATACAGTGGAAACACCTATCCTCACCTCTTCCAAAGAAGGCCAAGGTTGTTTCATCAGCAGGGAAGGTGATGGGCTCCTGAGGGGCCAGACCATAAATGGAGAGGACTATGCCAACTTGCTGAGGCAGCTACAAAAAGCTATCAAGCCCAGGAAAAACTGACAAAGAAGGTAATGTTTCGTCAGGACAATGCCCCAGCACACAAGTCAGTGGTTACGATGGCTGCTGTGCATGGACATTTCTCTGAACTGGATGATCACCCTGGACATTCTCCTGATTTAGCACCATCTGACTATCATCGGTTTCCCAGCATAAAAAAAAAACACTTGGCTGGGAAGCAGTATCAGACTGATGATGAGTTCATATCTGCAACAGGTGACTTTTTTGACCATTAGGATAGAGGGTTCTACACCAGGGTGAGCACAGCAGCACTGTTGGAAGAAGTGTGTGGACCGCAAGGAAGACTGTGTTAAAAAATAAACCTGATATGGTCTCATTCGACAGGGGCATCATGGTCAGCCTATCAATTTCTCAGCCTGCTCTTGTAAAAGATACAAAAAGACAAAAAAAAAAAAAAAAAAATTTACATTAAAAAAAGACTTTAAGAAGCTGTTTTGACAGTGGGAGAGTCAGTAAAAATGTAGATTTATGGCACTTCATGACATATTTTTATAAGTTTGGGTCCAGAGGAGACACCAGATTTTTCTTTTGAGTTTTGAGCTGAAAAAGTTTGAGAACCAGTGATTTAAACAATACACATTATTTGAAAAAAATTACCTATGCTCTGCCAAACTCCATCAAGCGTGTTTAAGTTTGCATAGCCTCCCTCTCAAACTCAGCAGCGATAACCTGCAGGAAAAAGTGAAAAGTAGTTTAGTCATACCTTGTAATTAGTATATTTCATTAATGTATATTTCGTAATATGACTAAGCTAAGAATTTCAGTAAAGGATAACTAATTTGCACTAAGAGGAGAGCAATCAGAAAATCAGAAGGGCTGGATTTGGGTTAGATTTAATGTTCTGGCACCTATTAAAGCAGGGGTGTCCAAACTTTTTTCACTGAGGGCCACATGCATAAAAATATAGAAGGGACTGGGCCACTTACTAGAAATGAGGTACATAGTCTTAACTTTAGTGTATTAAAGTTAGAAAAATCTATTAAAAGTGCGCAAATATATTATTGAATATAATTAAAAACAAAACTGCCTTCATCACAGATTTCCATACATGGATCTTCACTAATTTATTCAGAAAAAGCTTTGGTAGCTCATTCTCAGAACAGCAGCCTCAGATTTAGCCAGAAGATTTACAGTACAGAGAAAAAACAAAGTGGAAAATGGAATGGCGGGATTTCAAGCTTGTTATTTAAGTTATTAGGATTAGCAACACACAGGAGTGCATTTAATTTTAGTAAATTATTCTTGTGAGTATCAGCTTGGTAAGTAAATCCGGACAAATTCACTTCATCAGGGAGCAAATGTTCATCAGAGCTGCCAACTTTTCAAAAAACCTTGGATGGAGTGAGATTCTGTAGGACCTGACGATTACCAAGCCCCCGGGATTACGTCCGGATGTGTCCGAAAAGAGGAGGATAAACGGCAACGTCTTTAACTTTGTAGAAAGGTGATTTCTTAAAGTTATGACCGGGCTGCGGCTCCATTCCAAACATGGCGGACGGGCTTGCGCACTCCGTTGCTAAGGGCCCGCCCACCCGTGCGGCGTTTAAGGGACTGAATGGGGGTAGGAAATGCCAAATTAGATTTTTTTTTAAGCGTAAGAAATGGATGTGCGGCGTGAGTGCGTGTGAAGACAGACAAAATCGTGTCACACGGCGAAAGCATGTGAGTTGGCAGCTCTGTCAAATATCAGCTGACTTTGCGTGTGCAGTGTGTGTACTCTGTATTTTAATAAAAAATTTTAAAAAAAAGCATATAAATGGTGTAGCAGTTTAGCTACAGAATTGATGCGCATATTGATATTTGTAACGTGTACTTGCATATGCATGCTTATTAACACTACTGTACGGTACTGTGGAATATATTTGACTCACCTAAAGTGGGAACATTGCACTCAGTGGGAGCAGTGATGCTGCTTTGGATCCAATGATGGCAGGTCTGGAGTAAACTTAATGGTCTGAAATTTTCTGCACCCACTCTCTACCTTCCGCTTCTTTGGTTCTGCCATGTTGAGTAATTTGGGGTAACTTCTCTTATTGTTGTCTTTTTTGTTGGAGCAACTGCCTTGATCAACAGTAGCTCCCCCTGGTGTTAAAACAGAGAAGTGCAATACACTCAGGCAATAGTTGAAGTGTGGGTCATATTCCATTCCATTTAAAACTAGAAAAGCGCAGTGCTCCGCCAAGTGCAACCCGCCCTCCATAAATATTAGTCCCTCATTTATTTGGACAGCATTTTTAGATTCTTAAGTCCATGGACTATATGAGAAAACATGAGTCGCCATCTGGTGGACATTTGTCATTTTAAAAAGTTCCTGGATCCAGACAGTGATCCGGATCACCTCTAAAATTTAATCATCTGTCCCTTGTCTCAGAGCAAACATTTACTGAAAATTTCATTAGGTTTGGTCAATAATTAACCGAGATACTGAGAAACAAAATT
>JAPSES010000081.1:367814-391597 GCA_029822895.1 Maxillicosta whitleyi | reverse complement strand
CTGCTGAAAAAAGTTGACTAGTACGCAGCAGTCAGCAGCATGACAGCGCACTGATAGTAAATGAGAGAAAGTAGGGCCTAGTGATTACAACATGTGACTTTTTTATGGATATTGGTTTGTGATGCAAATAAATCACTCTTTTGAACACATGCTGTTTTTAGAAGGAAACCCTCAAACCTGCCGGACTACTTTCATTTCGACTAAAACCGGACCAGAACTGGGCTCACAGGACACTATCGGGGGTAAGTCAGTGTGGATGTACTACACTGATGATGGGGATGTCATACAGATTCATGTAAAATATCCAGAACTATCCATTTAAATGTGCAAACATCTTTAAAAAAAAAAAAAAAAAAAAAGTCCTAAAAACAAGATAGAAACTGTAGTGTTTGCATTCAGCAGCTAAAACAAGACCAAAGTTGAACATTGTAATCACTCCTCAGCCTCCCCTTTCGCTCTCTGCTCCTGTACCCCCATCTGTACCACCTTCTATCTGCCCCCATGAACATACCCTGACCCTGAAATACATGAAAAATGTAGGTGAACATTGCCGTCCAAATTTGTCAAACCCAATTTGACCTTGAAAATGAAGGTCGAGGTCACCGGCCAAAGAACTTATCCAAGAGCTTCATAAGTTGTACCTTAATAACAAATATAATAAGCAAGATCGGACAATTTGACGAAGAGTAATCGCGTTAACGCTAATGGACAGATACCTCAGGGTACAACAAAAAAAGGAATAGGACTAAGAAATGTAGTGCAAAACATTGAAGACGATCTTTATTGTTCACAGTTAAACACAAGCCACTGCTTTAAGAACTTCCTTTTTTGCCATTTTTGTCCCAGATTTCCCAGCTCCGGTCAAAGTCCTGATTTCTTGTTTGTGCTGATTGTACCTTCTGTCTTGGTTGCTGTAGTTACTACGGTTGGCATTTTAAAGTGGATTGTTGAACATGCTTTAGATAGCGAGGCAGAAGGAAATGACAGCAGGGGTTCCCGGTGGACAACAGGATTTAGACAACTTTCAGCTGCAGTTTACCTCTAACACTAGGAACGCTGCCTGTCAGACCTGCATGAAGTTAAACTGTTTAGATGAGTGTTTTATTTTTTTGTTTTGTTTCCCCATCCTTGCCGAATGTACACACAAGATGAGAAACAACACTTCTGTTTAAATATGTTTAAATTCAGCCAGAACACAAATGTCTGCATGGCACTTTCAAAAACAATCAGCTGGTAGGCTTAAACAGAAAATACTTAGGCTTGGATCTCATGCCAGGTCTGACTCAAAATTTGGATATGCACTTGTGAGCACCCTTTATGGTTGAATAAATAAAAAACTGAAGGTATGACACAGTGTGTGGCATGTAAAAATTCATCGTTCGTTTTCTAAATTTCATACACTCTCCTTGTCGCGCCGTTCTGAGCCAACATCACGTACGCTCACGCATTCAGACTAAATCAATCCCCTCTTATATCAGTGGAGTTTTATATGGGAATTAATTCACCTCAACAAAATATAGAGGTAAACCGTATTAAAAAAAAAAAAAAAATCAAGCCAAATGTTTATACAATGACAAACACCTCCACATCTGATGTAACACTTGCTCATGTTTTTGTGTCGTCCTGCAGGTTTTCAGGACAAATTCCCAAAAATTGTGTGTGTGTGTGTGTGTGTGTGTGGGGGGGGGGGGGTCTTATTTGCAACTAGCTGTACTTTGGGAAAAAAAAAAAAATGTGTTGAGGTTCAGGGTTTATGATGGTGTTTTGATTTGTGCATGTATGCTCGGCAGAAACAGCAGAAGGAATAGAGTCCTAGTTATTCAAATATAATCCACAATGAGAGCAATCTACCCCCGATACAAAATATGTGCAAAAATATTGGGACATCTGGTCGTCACTCATTCAAGAAACTCATTCAAATCCAGGGGAAATTTATCAAATATAAGGGAATGTTATCAGTGGGAATTTCGTGTTATGTGCTTGATTTGTCCCAATGTTTTTGTCCATATATCGGTATTCCTTCAGAGGAGAAGGCTGTGCAGAGCGTTGTTTAGATTATCTGTTATAACTGGGATACGTCACCCTAGAGGTCCCTTTATCAGATTTTCTTGAGCTTTTGGTAGATTTTCATGGAATGCTTTCGGAAAACTTCAAAAACCCTAACTTTTAACAAGTCCTTAAAGTGCTCAAACTAGAATCATAATTCCAACACACAATTCCAGATCCTGTGATATGACAGAAAGCTTCAGAGCGACTACTAAACACTGTTTGTCGAACGCCGTTTCGACCGCAACGAACAACAGATATTCCGTGTTTCAGGTTTCTGCTTAATCCAGTCAATCTCTGCTAATTTAGAAAATATTTCAGTCGAAAGCAAAAATTGTTTTAACTTTATCTTGCTTGAAGTATTTCAGTTTAGCTCCTCTGTGCCAGAGCGGAAGCAGAAACTTAACAGGCGTCTAAATTAAGTCTGAAATAAAACCAAAACTATCTGAGGTGCTCTTTATCGCTTTAGGTAGTTTCGTTTGGGTGAATAGACCCTTTAAAAACAGAAGTCTGGACATCTCTATCAGGCTTAATAGCTTAGTTTTGGAGTGTTATGCGAAAAGACCCGACTCCTCTCTCGTGTCTGTACGATAAACATGAGTCTACAAATGCCACATAACTGGAATTGGATGGAAATAGCTAGTCTGTCTGTCAGAAGATTAACATGTTTTACAGTGTTTAATTAGCACAAAAACTAAATGTTAAAGGTTCGTGTGCAGAGCTACTTCCAGGCTAGCTGCCGTTATGCTAAGCTAAATGTCTGTAGTTTCAGATTTGTTGTACAGATTCTCTCAGTTAAAATCATAGTATATTTTGTTCACATCCCGTTGTCGTCTCCCTCAGCACTTCATCTCTGTAACCAAACTCATAGCTTCATCACTGGTAACACATCGACTTTCTTCACCTGTCTTCCTGAAGGGAATGAATGGCAAGTCAAAAAAAGAAAGAAAATAAACTAAGGAAAAAAAAAAAAAAAAGCGAAGGGAAATCCTGTTGTCCACTCAGGGGAATGAAACAAATAACACTGAATCCCGAAGAGTTGCTGACATGTTACTCTTTTGCTGATTTGTAGCTCTTCTTCGTCGTTAAACTTCAGTCTTTCCACCATCCTCCCGGCTCAGTTCGTGTCTCTAACTGTGCTCGTGATGTGTTTCGTTGTAGTCCATGATCTTTAGCTGCTGTTGCCGGGGGCGCCCTGAGCCTGCCTGCCCCCGCCCTCCACCGGACCCTGCCCCTGCCTTCTTGCGTGGGCTTTCCTGGCTGGAGGCCCTCTGTTTGGGCTCAGAGGCGGGCTCTTTGCTGGGCACAGTGACAGGAGTGGCAGCGGTGAAGGGAGGTGGAGGTGGGGGAGGAACAGAAGAAGGCGTGGGGCAGACGGGGGCAAGGGCGGGGGCAGTTTGTCCTGGACAGGGCGCCTCCACACACAACTCAGTCTTCAGCCCGTGGGCGAGGCCGGCCAAGCGTGGCGGCGATGGCTGCTCCTCGTCACACTGACTCTCGCTCTTGTTTCGGAACAGCTCGCGCGCCCTCATGCCCAAGAAGCTTTTGGCGCTGGGATACGAGCCCACAGTGAGCGGCGCGTCCGCGTGAGGATAGGACAGGGAGGAGGGCTCCACCAGCAGGGGCGGGGCCAGGTCCTGACCACCGTTGATGGAGTTGGCGGCCACCTTGGAAGAATTGCTCGCCTTTGGTTGCTTTGGCGATAAAGTGCTGCCGTTGCCGTGGGGGGAGTCGTGCAGTGGTCGAGTGTCGGCCTCCTCATTCCCATGGGCTTTACTTGGTCCATCAGGCACCATGACGCTGTGGAGAAGAATCACATGAAAATATGGTGATGTTTACGGCATAAAATTGAATAAGTCAGCTGCAACTAAACCTAAAGACATCCACAGTCCCTGGTAATTTGTACACAAATATTTTAAAACTTTGATTTGGTTTTATATTGTATGTTGACACAGAGCTGAGGTGATTTTCTTTCATGACAGACACAATTTAATGAATCTGAATCCAACAAGGGGGAAAAAAAAATCGCACTTGAGTCTAAATGTTGCTTTTTTTTGGCTTCTGTTAAAAGCACTACAGTTTTCCTAGTCAAATAAGTTTAAGAAATAGAATAAAGAGACATTAAAGTTGATTATAAAGTCACATTCTGCTAAAAAACAATCATTATTTTGAATATTTTCAGCTTCATCATCATAGTAATTTTTCCCTAATTAAATTAAGGTTAATCATATAAATTAAAACTGAAATATACTTTTCAAAACACTTGCCTATTTTTTTTGATTTTGCAGTTTTACCATACCATTATCATTGCAGGGAAGAAATCATTTTTATTCACGAACCAGCAGCTCAGTACAAAAGTAAATAACTCATTAAAGGAGTAAATTATCCTGTAGTAAATGGCTGTAGTTTTATAGCTGTTGGTATACTTTTTATATGAATACAAACTGTACTTTCTGTTCATGTGTGGACGTATGGATCTGTTTAAGTAAAAAACCCAAGATCTAGAAACTCAGTGATTCTGTTTTAATGCTCGTCTTCTGACTGTGTTGACTGCTTTGTCCTTAACAAATAAAACAAATGAAATGGAAATCACCGTCGGTGTATTTTCTCGCTCACAGCAGCAGATGATTGATTTCTGCCGGATCTCTCCAAAGTCAGCGACATTATCAGTGGAAAAGCACAACGGAGGAGAACTGCGACTGCTGAATATGTTCACGCTGCTTAATACTTTATTGATTATAAGATGAAACATTCAACTGATAAAATGTTGATGAAAACCGCAAAGCGCAGTAAGAACATTTCAGACCACAACCCGCAATATTCAGCTGGCATCTTTGTACGAGAACAGGGGTGTCAAACATACAGCCCGTGGGCAAAAAAACGGCCCGCTAGAGGGTTCAATCTGGCCCGCAAGATGAATTTGAAGTGCAAATTTACACTGAATATATTAACAGTCAAGGGAGTTGAACTCATTTTAGTCCAGGTTCCACATAAAAGCCAATGTGATTCAAATAAAATAATAAAATAACCCATGACTAATGACAACTACACACTTTCTCCTTGGTTTAATGTGAAAAGGTTAAATTACAGTATGAAAATATTTATATTTATCAACTATTGTTTCACAACTAAATGTGAACATCCTGAAATGTATTAAGCAGAATTATAGATATTCTGCCTGTTACAAAATATTATGTGCATTTAAGTTGTGTTAATAATAAGCAAGGATAAGGCTAAAGATGTTTATTATGTCTTTTACTAGAATTTAATTTCTTTTGTTCAGACAAGTACGGTAACATTAAACAAACTATACCTGTCTGAACAAAGGACAAACAGAAAAAAATATAATAAGCAGGGATGTAATATTGTTGAAATAGCACTTATTTCCCTTAAATTTCAGATTGCACACGGTTGTTCACATTTTCATGATGTAATTTTACTTTTTTCCACACATAATCAAACAACAATTTGGTTTGTTATCTATAGGTTATTATGTTATTAGTTTGAGTTTGACACGCCTGTACTAAGACATGACGAAACCGATGAGGTTTAAAATGATGATTGGTAAATATTATGTAACAAACAATGAAGTACTCCTCATTACTTAAGAATACAGCGCTACTAATATTCTGACTCTACTGTCTAAGGTTTCAATGTGTCCAACAGAGGAGAAGAAACAACGACAGACAGAAGGGTGAAACTCCTGTGCGTTTTTCTGACCTGGACTCAGCAGGTGTGCGTGGTGCAGCTCTGCCCTCTGGTGGCGAGCTGGAGGCGGTGCCGGTGGGGGTCTCCATCTCCACTCGGCTGTAGAGCTGCAGGAGTTCGGTCTGAAGCAGCTGAGTGATTCTCCTCTGAGCCTGATACCTGCTGTCAGAGGCCTGCAGCTCGGCCCTGCAGGACAAAGACAAAGACGCAGAGCCACGACAACAAAAGACTTGAAAATGTGGAACAGGAACACAAATCCACACAAAAGACCCGCTACATCTTTTCAGCTTTGACTAATCTGACAAGTGATTAGCGATAAAATACAGAAAAGATTGTACAGTTTTAGATTCTTAAAGGCCAAAGTAACAGGACTTTTATTTTTATTGGACAGTCATTAAAAAAAAAAAAATAGTGTTGTAACTTCACATTATAGATGTTACATCAAGTTTGGAAAATACTGGACAGTTATTTTTCTCTCAAACAGAAAAAAAACATTTAAGTTGTATGAGAAGGGTTTTCTTTTGTGACCGATCATTTCAGTTCTCAGACAAGTTTTTTTTTTTTATATTATCAATATTGTTCTTCTTCTCTTCCCTCAATTACAATGTTAATTGGTGGAAAAAGCATTTTAGGATAGACCAAAGTATTCTTATTTATTCATATATGTATATTTTTGCATATATACAAGTATGTATAATATATATATAATAGAATATATTTTTTTAAATCTTAATGTTTCTCCTTATTTTTTTGTTTTATTCTCATTATTTAATTTTAGTGTTTCCTCTGGATACATTAACTATGTCTTCTATATGTCCTCCTTCATGTATGTTCCATGTCTATTAATTGGGAGTTGTTTGGATGCAGCACCGGTCGAAGCCCAAGCCAAATTTTCTTACATTTTGAGAAGGTAAAATGAATGTTGAATATTGATTGACATAAGTAATATTTCAGAATACTACTACCTGTGATCCTAAGGAGGACTAAGCAATTCAGAAAATTGATGTAAGGGTAGAATGGCGATAAGCTAAACAATTGTAATATTCCACATAAACGATAAAAGAATGTGATATCATAAAAATATTGGCTAATGACTTATGAGGAACATAATCTGCAGCCACTTTAAAAGGTTAATGTACTCAATCAGCAAACAATATTTATAACTTTTAAGGATATGAGCAGTGAACCCTCACTTTTGTTTTGAAAAGTTTAGTCAAAGCTGGTAAAATATGAAGCAAATATCAATTATGGCCTGAAACTGACACCCACCGATTGAAAACAGATCAATGCAAAAATATTACAGTAATGCTTTGTATCTGCTGTTAAAGAGACGACTTGACGCAGACTGATGCTCACTTTGCTTGACACTTCACGTCCTCCAGAAACTTCTTCTGCTCGGCGATGAGGTGTTCCTTCTTGGTCAGGAGAGTCTCCAGCTCGGCGACTCTCTGCTGCGCTGCCTCCAGTTTCTGGCCCTGAACCAGCAGGCTCTGCCTCAGCGTCTCCACCTCTTTCCTATAAGACACCTGCAGCATCTGGGCCTCCTGGGTTTTCATCCACGGAGGCGCGAAGATGAATGAATGAAACAACGAGAAAGGGTTTTAGAAAATGTGTGCTCAAGGTAGATTAGAGCATTTTTAACCTGCTTTGTTGAACAACACAGATGTATCAGACTCTGGTTTATCCCCCCTGGGTATACATGAGTAAATTTAACCAAGAAAACACCACATCCAGACCTTTTACACACGGGGTGTTGAACTCAGTTTCTTTTAGGGGCCACATTTGATCTCAAGTGGGTTGGACCAGAAAAATAATAGCATAAAAGCCTATAAATAATGACAATTTGACCTGAAAAAAAAAGGAAATTTCTTAAGAAACATTAGTACAATTTTAACAACATTATACCTCAAATTATCGTTTATATATGTGCGTTATGGATTGGATCTACGAAGGTACAGCACATTTACTAGCAAGCCAATTATTGTTAAAATTGCACTTAAATTTCTTTAGACTTTGCAGGTTGTCCCAGGTTATGCACAGGTTTTTTTTTTATTGCAGTAAGTCGTAATTCATAGGCATAATCTAATTATTTTAATATATTTTATTACTATTATTATTATTATTATTATTATTATTATTATTAATAATAAAATATTATTAATTATTTAAGAAGAAAATTTGAGACTTTATTTATAGGTGATGATATTATTTTACTTGAGATCACAATTGGTCTCTATGTGGCTGCTGTACTAATACGAGTTTGACACCTCTGACTTAATATCTTCAGTGTAATTCTTGCACTTTGCAAACTCATCCAGTGGGTCGGATTGTAATCTTTGGTGGGTCACTTTTAGCCCAAGGACTCCATGTTTGACACCCCTGCTTTACACAAAGTGGTCTCAGCACAGCCACAAACTAATTATTAACAGATCCTCCTCCAGTTTGAGTTCAAGGTGCTACAGACAAAATAAGTTTCCTGCAACTAGTGAAGAAAAAATTCTCAGCTGAACTAGAAACAGAGGATACAGAGGATTTTCTGATTTTTTTTTTTTATGCACTTCAATACCCCTTCAGCTTCACTTTTACACATCAGACTAATGAGCAGAGTTCTCCAGAGGTGTTCACTGACGCCTAATGATCATCATATGCTTTCATTTTCACTGGTTGACCAAATATGGACCAATGTTGAACAGTTTCATCGTCTATGGGACTGTGCGGTTTTTGGAGCTTTTGGTTTGAGCTATTTTCTGTTAACATTAATAAACAGAATATCATACCAATGGCACGAAACCAAATTAAACAGCGAATAAAATGACAGACTTGTCTGAATTTGAACATAGATATAACACAAATATTAGTGTTGTCAGACTAAACATTAATTTAAGGAAATAACAATAAAAGGCTGTAATTAATCATAAATAATCCTTGTATTTACTTGTAGATTTGATCAAAAAGATGAAATAAATGCATATGTGGTTTTGGACTTAAGTAATGCATCATAAATTGCTTTGATTTTTTTTTTTTTTTTAAGTTCATTAACAACATCTCAGCTCAGTTTCAGAATTAAAATCTAATCATTTGCCAAGTTAAAAAAAAAAAAAAAAAAAGACTCCCGAGTGCTTGGCATTGCCTCTAAGATCTATAATAAATTACAAACTTAACAGACAACACAGAATGATCAGTTACAAAGTGAATGTAAGAAGAACTGGATTTTCTGGATATTTTAAAGAGTAAATGTTATAAACTAGAACTATATTAATCTAATGTTGTCCTTTATAGTAATGTATCAGAGAATAAATCTGTAATTTTACTTCTAAGATTTATCATACAGAAAACTTATTTGTATCAGCATTTTTTAGTTTGATCCGTTGTATTTTTTTTAATTAAATAAAGGATATGGATACTTCTGCAACGGTAATGCACCAGTTACAAAGACAATGTATGACAAAGAGTCCGTTTCAGTATGAAATGTCCTTTTGATTTAAAATGGAGAATGTAGTTTCAATAAAATCCTTCTTATAATAATACTTTAGGTTCTCTTCAGCACCTACTGGAGTTCAGCGTCTTAAAACGTCTTGGATCTAACCTTCCAGCGAAGCTAAAAAACGCTTCAGAGGGACAGTTTGACTTGACGTCCAACAAACCCAATTAGTGTCCCTCTTTTCACCTCAGTACGTCGCCTGTGCAACTCGCTGCATCTGTCACACAAATACAAACATGCACGCGCTCATGCACACGCCTCATCTGCTCATACCTTTGTATTATCGGGGCCTGCGTGGTGTAACTCCTGCATGGACAGCTTATGTGCCTCCCCGAGGAGCAGCAGCTGCTTGTTCAGGAAGCTCATCTGCTGCTGGGTGCTCTCGCTGTTGCTCAGCTGAAGGACACATGAGACAAACAATGACGATGGAGGGCAGAGCAGCAATTAAGCTACAAATCAAACCTGTCTGAAAACATTTGGGAGTGGATCCACGACACTGTACAGCCGGCAGGTTTAATCATTACTGATCAAAACCAAAGGGCTGGAAAAGAACAAAGCGAATGTTTCAGCAAAGACATCACAGAGAAGCTGAAAATGTCCAAATGAATGCTTGTTTTGTAGCACAACGTCACTTTATAACAACTTTCATTTATTTTTTATTCCATTTATCCGTCGACCTTTATTTAACCAGGAAAAATATGTCTCACAGAGATTACAAACCTCTTTTACATGACTGTTCTGGCCACGACAGCAACAGCATAAGTTACAGAAAGTAAGCCGTACTGATGACAAAGAGACCGCTTTGATATGAAATGTCCTTTTAATTAAAAAAGTTTCAATAAAAGCAGTCTTAAAATATTTTAGGCTCTCTTCTGCACCTACTTGACAGTGTCTTAAATATTTCTCAGATCTAACCTTCCACTGGAGCGAATGATGCATCAGTGGTGCTTGTTTTGTTGCAGAATGTCACTTTTTAATCAACATTAATTTATCTTTTTTTCCCCCCATTTATTAACCTTTATTTAATCAGGAAATAATTATTCATTGAGATTACAAATGTATTTTGCACAAGTAACTAGAAAAAGAAAGAAATATCAGCCACACCCACACTAAAAACACACACACACACACACACATATATATATATATATATATATATATATATATATACATAAAAACATATACACACACACGTATATATAGTACACTACTAATAATATGAAAGGTACTAATAGTATACAATAATAATATAATATGTTAGTTAAAAGCAGTTCTGTCAAAACAAAACCCAATTCGATCATTTAGAAAGCCATCTACACCCAGATTTATCCTCATCCCATTCTTTTAAACTGACTTTAAATAAGAATCTAACACTTCTGTCAGATAATCTGGGCAGCATCGATCCCTAAACTCTAAAATTACATAACAGAAAACCATTAAAATGCTGCTATTTTTGTCTCTTTGATCCAACAGCTCCTTGTTTGCCAGGATTTCGGTTCAGTCTGGGTCACTCAAGGGAAACAGACCTCAGACAAACCCCAGGAGGCAGAAAAACACACAGACCCCCCGTCCCGCTGACCCAAAAATAGATAGGGAGCGACATCTCCAAGGCAACCGAGCCCTGGGACAGTGTGCAATCTGGGGAGCGGTGGCAGGGCGAGGACGGGGGGCTTGTGTGGTTTAAGTCTCCGGAGTCTGACCCAACTGTCAGCCAGCCTGTGACGGCTCAGACACCGACAAGACCAAAGCTGTTTACCGCCGTCGAAGTCTTAGCCTCACACAAACCCTACAAGCCGAGAGAGCGGCACACTCATTAGGATTCATCTCCGGGCCAGACCGGTCAGCTGTGAACTCTCTCAGCTCTGTTTACATCATTTTACAGTCTATTTCATTTACATCTCATGTGAAAAAAACACTACAAGTGTCTTCTGTGGGAGACAATTACAGCAGTGTTTTCACCTGGACCTGCAGCGTGGACGCTACAACACATACAAACACTTTGGCTTTCAGATTGGGTTTGTTTGTTCCCCGTGGTTCTGGCTTCTCTGGATGAAAACCATTGGAACCATGTAAATGAAAACAGTGACATGATGAGTTACATAAACTGTTGGACTCCTGAAGGTGTGTGAAAGATGAATGTGTTTCTGAGGCCTGGAAATGAAAATAGATAATATAATCTAAGTGTTTTTTTTGAAATAGTCTTTTTCCCCCCAATTTGCTCATTAAAAATTTATTGTGCTAAAAATTTTACAAAAAAACAAAACAAAAAACAAACAAACCTGAAATGCTTTTACACAATGGAGACACAGAAAAGTAAATGCAAATAAGACAGGAGCAAATTAATAATTTATGAATTATTGTGTGTCTGCATGTGTCGACCTAGGAAAAGACTATAATATTCTCCAAATTAATAAGAAAAATAAACATAAATGGCAGAAACACATAGCAAACCTAAATGCAAAGTTGCGGGAGTTTGAAGCTCCGTGTTTTTTACTTACAGCTGTCAACTAGAGTTATCAATGTGTAAAACACTGTCATGTGTCCAAGCTGATACGTGATAATGTCCCATGTGCAGTTTTTGCCATTGTTTTGACTCAGTTCAAAATATGTTATTTTATTAGTCAAAAGTAGTTTAGAGCATTTGCCCCAGCAGAAGCTAATCCAGAATATAACATTAACTCTGGTCATGTCTGGTATCGAGTGAACTGTGTGTGAGTTGGACTGAAGAGAAACTGTTTAAGGCAAAAGAAACACAGTGGATTTGTGTCTCGCACTAAGACGTGGACACCATGGACTTACAGTGTGTCTGTGAGGGTGGAATCATGATGATGATGGGTCAACATCCTTGTAATCTGTTTGTTCATAAACAGTTCAGAGGAACTAATAGAACCATCATGATGAACAAAGTCTTAATACTCACTTAACTTAATGGAAACATGCATAAAGTTACACTTCCTTCTGCCAATTTTCTGAAAATGTAGATTACAATTTACGATCTTTGGACGGAAACCCTCCTGCGTGTTTCTCTTCTTCAACTCTGTCATGACTCCTGTTTGTTGCAAATTGCATCACTGTTTTGCACGACTTCCAAGACGCATGATTTCATTGGTTCTTACAACTTGGAACCAGTTCTTGAGTCTCATCCCAACTGGGGTTCGTGGAACAAAATATTTGGATGTGAGCAAAAATACTGAAGCCAACCGGTGATGTTGTGCTAACTTGCTCACCTCCTCACAAAAACCTTTCATTCTAATAATGTATTATTTAAAGGTTCTCAAATTTAATTGTGAAGATATATTTATCACATAATTTTAATAACAATATTTTTGCACATTTAATTATACATATTTATTTTATATTATTATATATTATATTATTATAGATTTTTTACTGTTTTTTTTTTTTGTTCTCTTTAGTTTTCTATTGTATTTGATGCCTCTTGTCTTGTGCTGCTGTGCTTTTGAATTTCTCCCTTGCGGCATCAAGAAAGTATATCCTATATGTACAAATATATTTTTGGATGTTTTAATCATTTCTTTCCTGCATCTTGCCATTAAAACTGAAAGGACAAAATGTAACCCACAACAGTTTCCCAGTGGGATAAATTAATATTCTGATATTACAGATGAAGTCTTCAAGGTGTTCCTCAGAGACTTTTTTACCTTGATGGTCATCTGGTTGAGGAGGTGACCAGTGTGGCAGACTTTGTTGTTGGCTCTCTGAAGCTCCGCCTCCAGCTCGTCCATCCTCTTCTGACACTCCTGCAGTTTACTCTGAGGACAAACAGACCCGGTGACCTCAGGACTCGCTGTGCATTGCGCTTTGCCCCTGTACCTGTGTGAGTGTGTCTGAGGGCATACCTGGAGCTCCTGGTTCTTGGTGTAGTAGTCGTCCCGTCCCTGCTGCAGTTGTCTGATCTGACTGTGCAGCCTGGTCACCACCATCTCGCGGTCGTCCCACAGCTGCCGGTAGCGCTGCTGCTCCACCTGCAGACTCTCCCTCAGAGATGTGATGTCCACGCTCTGCAGGTTTAGCTGGTCCTTCTGCACAGACACACACAAACGCAGGTTATGACATGTTCACACAGTATTTTCTCAGTTCAGCAGGTCTTTAAGTTTGACATAAACTCATAGTATTGTTTCCTTCTTTCCACAAAATCCAATTAATTCTCTACATTTTTTCAAAAATTTCATGTAAATTCTTTTCTTTTTCAGCTGATTTGTGTGCGGATGTGCCTGAGTGTCTCCAGTTTGTTTACATTTCATTTCTGGAGACAAACCAGGCACCAGTTGTAAACTAATCTGTTCACTCTGAGCTGCAAACAAAACGCCTTCAGTTCCTATTTCTCTGTTACGTGCTACAGATGAGACACAAATTACTCGACAGCTGGTCATATAAAAAGCTCCTCATGCCTCAGTGACAAACGGATGGTTCAGTCGTGAACTCAAATGAGTTTTCTCCTCAAAAGGTTGTTTTCGTGGGATCAGATAGGACTAAAACATGCCTGAGGAAACGAACCTGAACCCTGGAGAGTGTGATTAAATATATGGAGAAGATGGCCCTAGATAGATACACTAACACCTAACACAAACAGACCTAGAGGGGTAAACTATTAGACCCACTAAATGCTGTTGACACAAATCTAGAACTTTATGAAGCAGCCAGATTTCATGTGAGGTCATAATATAATTCAGTATCTACACTACAAAGAAATGTTCACATACATACATACACATATTAATATATATATATATATACACACACACACACACACACACACATACATACACATACACACACACACACACACCACCTTTATTTAATTTCTAAACATATTAAAACAAAAGCCCCTTGTGTAATATAACTGAGATAATAAGATATTTCTTGCAGTCAAAACATGGGTAGAAAGTAATGATAAAAGCAGAGTAAACAATGCAAGTATTTAATGAAAACATAAATAATTAAAATTATCTAAAGCAGAACAATTATTAGAATAGAGAATAGAATACAATAGAATCTGTATTGTCATTGTAACAAGTACAACAAATTAAAAGTGCCATCCAATCTGTGCATTATACATAAAAACCTATAATAAAAATACAAATAAAATCAGCTTAAATAAACAGTAAAATATGGTGAAATTTTGGATTGCCCTCGAGATGCAAACTTTTGCTGTGCTCCCATAATGAGTAAAATTTTGTAGACCTTCAGAGAACAGTAAAAGCAGGTGGTACGTCCAACATAATAAAACCATTTGTGCTTGATGATGGGATGTTTTAAGGATACCCTTACTGAAAGATAATAATGCAGCAATACATGAAGATAAAACACTGTTAAGTGCTTTTTAAATGGAAAAAAAAAAAGTGTTGTAGTTTAAAAAGAGAGAAAGAAGTCCAGCCAACTTCAGCATTCAGTTCACAATAGTCAGGCCTGTTTATTATGTTCTGTTCATTGATAGTTTTCATTAGTAATAAAACTTAGAGTGGAGTGATAAAGAGCATCCAGTCGTTGAAACATCTATGTATAGAGAATCATAAGATTTTTATTTATTATAATGGAATAGAATATTTTCCTTGGTTATATTCCTATTTTCCCAGGTGTACCAGAAATGCTTGAACTGCAGTGAGTTTGTCAACGGAAGATTTCCTAAAGACCTGTACATCAAACCTGTGCACCTCCGTGAACAATGCCCCCGCTGCCCTCAAAGTGTTTAAAAAGGTCTAATGTGGGATAATGAGTGCAGGCAGTTAGTTACCATGGCGTTGTTCTGCTCCTCCAGTGCGGTGGCGTTGATGATGCGCCGGAGGAGGCGTCGGTTGCGGACGGCGTGCTGCTCCCTCTTGTAGCGCTCGTACAGCAGCTGGTTGTGCAGCAGGAGCAGCTGGCTACGCAGCGTGTGCAGCTCGTCCAGTGGAGCAGAACCTAGGGACACCGCCGTAATAACACTGTAATTAACACGGTCACACAGCCGACTAACACACAGCACCACAAATGAGACTAATTACACTTTGAGTTTGGAACAGAGCTGGTTATGTGCTGAGAAAAAAAAAAAAAAAAAACACCAACAGAACAGGAGGGTGAAGTTAAAGGTAAGGTTAAGTTTCTGTTTAACTGTTCCATTCCAGAGTATTTCCTCTTTATTGTATTTGTTTATGTCAATTTGTTTTTGCTGGATGAACATGAAAAACATTAAGGGAACATTTTTTTTGTCTGAAATTCAGTTTTCCTACTGATTAAGTTTTTGGTTTTCTAATTCAGTGACCCATGCAGTTTTAACCACAGCGACATCTCTGATGCCTTACAAACCTCTGACAGTGAGGCACTTTGTGAAGGACAATGAAGAAGTCAAATCCAATCACATAACAAGGAACATTCTGTGACCCAGTTGAAATTCAGTCAGGAAAGTTCAAAACACACTCCAGCAGCACAGGCTCCTGCTAATATACTCGGATACATTCAGGATATTTGTCTTTCAGAATAGGGTTAAACTTTCGGTTTAGAAATACCTTCTCCAAATATTTAAACCAATTCCATTGTATCAATGATTGTGTGTTTTTGTGGGAACTGTGACTAATGAACAAACCAAGTGAATCATCACAGTTTATGGAATGACTGCATGTTTGTGCTTGTGTGCAGTATGAGGCCAGAAAATTATCTGAATCTTGTTCAACATTTGTTGCAATACATTCAACATGTCCAAATAGCCCACGTGACTATTACACTATTACACGGTATCTGTGTGAGAACATGTGAAAAGCCCAGTTGGCCTCCACTGAGCTCTGATCACAGTGATTCTCTTATTTTCAGTCATATGTTATTGCTATATTTTACAAGTGTATTTTGCACATCAGTGTTATATTTAAGTGTTTAATGTCTATTGAAACTGGGTTTTTTTTCTATTTTATTTCTGTATTTTATTTTCCATTATGGAGTTTGTTATGTATAATGTAACTTTCTTTCCATTTTTCAATTCTATATCATTGCAAGGAGCACCAATTCCATTGTGTGATACGATTTCACTCTATTCTATTCTAACATCCTTGCAGTTACGAAAACCCTAACCTGGATGGAAACTTACAAACTTTTCTCTATCTGTAATAGCACTTCACCCTATCTATGCGCCTTTACAGTGTTTAATGACAATAATCTAATTGGATTCTGCAGATCATCAGGTTTGACAAAGCTTTATAGGTTCCACTGGTTTAAAATTAAACTTAAATAAAAATACTCTGACAAAAAAAGACATGACTGAGGCAGCTTCACATCCTGACATTAACATTTACAGGTTACAGAATATTACTGATCCACGCTTTGCTCGATAAAACTTTAAGAGTTTATCAGCTACTGATTTACAGCTAACTTCGAGGCGAATGCTGAACCTGTTAGTCACAGTATCAACACAGTTTCAACACCGTTTTCTCCATCCCAAGCAAATATGACCTCGCATACAGAAAATCAGTTGTAGCAAGTATAAACAAACCCAAAGGCACACTGTCAGCCACAAGCACCGTGTTTGTTTAGGGTCCAATCTGAATTACATGACTCTTATCAGTGAACCCGGGGACATGATTAAATTCCAGTGTAATTACAAGCTGGCAAAAAGTTGCTGCAAAAAAAACAAAAAAAACAAGGGTGTTTCTATTTTGTAGTGAACGGTGTGTGCAGCTGCAGAAAATCACATTGCTGCTGTGGCAGAGAGGTAAATGAATGAAGACGAATCACGGACAGATGGACTTTTTATTTCTGTGGATCTGTGCAACTGTGGGAACTGGGTGCTTTCATAAATGTCAGTTAAGCGAGTGTGCTGGTCGTAGCAAAATGCTCGTGACCAATCAGTGGTTAGGTCTATGTGGAATTATGGCTGAACATAGCTACAACACGATCTTCATCAGTTTAATGAAGCACAGGAAATAAGAGCTTTACCTCCAAAGTGCGTCCAGTCAGCTGACTTACTTGGCAAAGGTAATCTGTGGGGGGGGAAGAGAAAAGATGCATTAAACAGTCCTCATTTGGTTTTATTACGTCACCAATACTGTTAAATAAAGTAAGAATGAGCAACATCACATATAGATAAAATCTAATTTTGCTCGGTAACTGATGGGTATATAGATTTAATATGGTTGAAGCAGCAGTGTTTTTAATGAGCTCAACCCACATGGATTTTTTTTTTTTTAAACTGCTCAAAGTATCAATACAGGTGGGGGGTTTTTCTTTGGAGAGACTGTAAAAAACAGTAAGCAACCAGCAGTGATATCTGACTTAACCACGCAATATCACTTGAAATATCTCACCTGCTGGTTTCTGACTTTTAAGTTGACATTTGACCCATATGTACTGTTTAACATTATCATTAGAATACAAAAAAATTTGTAACATTACATCAAACATGTTCGTCTACTATACTGCAGAGTTATGAACTGTATTTTACAGCCAAGGGTTGATATTTTAGTGTGAAATCACATCACTCTGCTGATCTCCCATGGGAATGAAAACTAATAAAGTAACAAATGCTAAGGCCTAACTGAAGATGAGAACCATTAAGTAACAACAAAAGTGGTAAAAGCTAGAAGCACTGTTTTCTCCACTGGACACAGCTCTAAATGAAAACAATGCAGTTTGATGCTGAAATGGCAGCATTTGTTCTACATGGCTGACTTTGATAATGAGTCTTATGAAGGTATGAAGTTATTATGGGATGTTATAATCTTTGCCAAATTACTGTTTGTTGATCCATGGTTCAGACTAAACTGTGACATTTCTGATCTTGTTTGATTGATTCCAAATGGATCTTTAGTTCAGCTACTGACAACCCTGTGGCTGTTTTTGGTCCAAAAAGCTTTTGATTTATGGAAAAAAAAAAAAACCTGATGATACCATAAAACAATAAGCTTCACACTTTATTCAGTGTGTGATAAAGTCTGTGGAGACGCAGTGTTGATTCAGTGCAGTCATGAGTGTGTTCTGTTCACAACATTTACTGTTAATAATTTTGATCATCAATACTACATTTAAGCATTTTAAAAACTGAAATTATGAGCAAAATGCATCATTTTCAATTTTTTCTGTTTTACTTTACTGTGTAGTTTTCTGTTTTTTTTTTTTTTTTTCCAAGGATAAAATTACATATCCACATCAATGATACAATGTGAATGTTTTAGTGGTTAAACTTAAAAGGATTCAAATGTCACGTTCTTATTATCCTGCCTCCCAAAAGGGGGGGGGGGGGCAAGAGGTATTGTTTTTGGTTGGGTTTCTATGTTTAACATTTTAGCAGCAAAACAATTAGTTGAATTCATACCAAATTGGGTTTATGGAATGCCAGTGATCCAGAATAGATAATTACATTCTGGGAAAAGTAGTTCAATGCTTAATTTTTTTTTTTTAAATGAATGTTTTAAATCTTTTGTCTGAAATTGAATGTGTAGACCTGAATAGCCTTTGTAACAGATATATTTCATTGCTTGAACTGAACTTCTAACTCACCATAACAAATATAAGCTATTCTTTCCCCTCAAACTCACCATTATCAATTCAGATGTTTGTGTTAACTTCTACTAATACTGATAGTTTGAACACACTATCGAGATCAAAAAAAAAAATATCGTTCCTAATCCAAAATGTGTTCTCATTAATAGCCTCGGATTTATTTCTGCTGGATTTGTCAATGTACACTGCTGCAGAGTTGTTAGCCAGTGATTATGTTACATGCACAACAGTATCCCTCTTCCCAAACACTTATCCTGATTTCAATCATGTTCAGTGTACGGTGTGTACACTGGACACAGACAAACTCAATGCTTTTCCACAAAACCAAGAACGCAGATAAGACTGGGGTTTTTCAGTCATCCCAACTGAATTTAGCTTTGATCCGGACTCAAAAAAGCAGCACTGGAGGCAACAGGGAGTTTTGTTCTGCCAAGTTCGGTTAATCCTGCCATCTCATCTGTTCTATCAGTTGTGGAAAAAAAATATGAAAGAAAAAAAAAATCAAGAATTTCCTTGGTTGGCAACAGTCTATATTAACACATGAGCTAAGTACTGTTACTTAAAGGTTGTGAGCTGTATACATTATAAATGACCCAAGTTTTCTTGTTTTTATGAAGACTGAAGTTCTTGATGTCTTTAGCCCTTTAAGACCCCAACAGTCTGTTGCAACCAAAAGCATCTACTGACCTGAAATGTTTATCACCTGTTGATCCCCTAATTCTATCAATACATGTAAATAATCGCTGTAAAATGCAGTTTGTTGTCTTTTCATGGTCATCAGATAAGACCCATTTGGACATTCAGAGGCTCCATAGGGAATGTGGAAACACCATCATCTTCTACAACATTGATTGACCAGTAAAACCCATAGAGTTTGATAAGTGACGGCAGGTGTAGATGTTCGTTTTAACATTCAGTTATTGATGTCTTTGCTGAAAAAGTCACTTATTCTTTGTTCCCCGATTGACTTTACTCTGAGCGTTTATGAATATCTACATGATCTATAAAATTAAATATATGAAAATACATTACTTTCTCTCATAAATGCAAAATACAGAGGTTAGTATTAAAATAAATGGTGATAAATCACTTAGGTAAGGTTACCTAGAGAGAAAACATATTTGGGGAGTACCACTGAGTGTTTATAGGTTAAAATCTACTTTTTATAAACATGGTTGCTGAGATTATCACAAACACATAACTGAAGTATGAAAGGTAGTGATCCTTGGTGTTTCAGGACATCAGATTGACCTCTGACCTTTTGTTTTGCTGTGATCACTTGTCTGCTGTGAACTTGAGACTAACATAATGGCCCTGTTCATACCTTGCATCAACATCTGTCTTGAGATGTCTGAACACTAGTGTCCAGCTGTAGATGCATCTGTTCACACCTGGCTTTACAGAGCATGTCCAGATGCGTCTCAGTGATCACTTGATCGGATCCGACTTCACCAGAAGAAGCTCGTCTATAGCCTTTAACACAGCGTGCATGTTCATCTCAAGTTAAAAGGACGGGATTTGTAAAGTTTAATTGCAGATGGAATTCACTGTACTGCTCAAAGGAGAAAGGTCATAGATTTTAGTGAGTCTTTTACCGCTTATTGGACCATAAATAACCTGACAGCTTCTACCATTATATTGGTTTTTAACAATGTTTGATTCTTTGAGAGTTGAAGGCATATTCATCAGTCTATACAGGTTTATATGAACTTGTGGATACTGTTTCTTCATGGTATACCTGCTAGTTAAGGGGTCAATAGGTCATTTCCATAAAGATTCTAATACACATGTACAAGCCACATCATCATTTCTCTTTCTTCTTTTTCCGAGTACACTGTAAATGTCACATTTGGTGGAATATGGCAAAGCAGGGATAATGGTTTATGCTTTTCTGGAGATAATATTTACATGTACAAACACTAAAACACTTTACGTAACAAACCCAATTCTAAACAGGATACTCAAGTTGATATTTCGATAACTGCCATAGTCAGATGCGACAGGTTTACATGCAGTTCAGAAATGCGATAACTGAAAAAACCCTGGTTTACATAATTCGGTCTATTTTGAAAAAAAAAATTCAGAGTACATAAGTTTATTATGACAAAAATGTATAATTCCTGTTGTTTTGAAAACATCCAGTCTCATCTTGTTAACCAACAGCTACAGTGTCAGTGTTAGCTGTCCTAAAGTGCGAGCCAATAAGACTACAAAATAAGTCACATGTTCCTGCTGTCCTTCATTTTCTCATTTACCTTTTTTCTTAGGCTCATATTGTGACTGTGTAGCTTCTGTTAATATAGTTTGGGTTTTTTTTAAACACATGATGTGCAGATATAAAACAAACTGAAGAAATCAGATTAAAGTGTATACATGTGTGAAGACATTGGAGTATTGGGGAGAAATCTAGGTGTGTTAATCTGAGTCCCCATAATCAGATAACCCCTGTTATTGGATAAAGCCTATCAGATTATCCTGTTTACATGATCACTTTTAATCTGATAACTCCAGAAATGAGATAGTGATGGGAGTAAAGGTGTGCATGTAAACAGGCTCATTGACTCACCCATGGGGTATGATGAATGACAGTGGTTGGAGACTGTTGTTTTGTCGCTAATGATATTTTGCTGACAAAATCACTTTTTCTTCAGTTATTCTGTTTTGATATGACCTCTGAGATTACTCTGTGCTTTACTGAACATGGTTGGTCAAGTAAATACATGAAAATACCTTAGTTTCACTGAAAAATGATAAATAAAGTGTATAATATAATAACTGGCAATAAATGACTGAATAGTGAAAAAATATTGAGGAAGAAATCATTTGGAAGTTTGGTCCGAAATGGGTCTAGGTCTTTAAGTGTAAAGATCTAAAAGTGTTTAAATTCACACCTCGTATATCATTATATTATGGTTTAGGAACCAGTGTTGCATCTGTACTGATACAACACTGTACTTCTACTGATATCTGATATTTATAAAACGTGTGTACATAGTTACATTATGTGTAACAGATGTCATCTCTCTGAGCACTTGTTTACTTTAGACTCAAATAAAACTGGTACTATCTTTTATCTGTTAAAATCAGGAATAAAAACAGAAATTGGTGGAAGAGCAGAAGCATAAGTTCTGGCTTTTAGGCTACACCACACACACTTCCCTCACCTCTTCAGAACTTTATCGTGGGCGTCGCTTCCCTGTTGAACAAGGCGATCCAGCACCTCCAGTGGCGAAGCAGACGTCAGCCCCTCCTCCTCCTCCCCATCCTCCAGCCCCTCCTCCTGCTGCACTAGCCTCTCCATCGCCGCCTTGTGCACTGCTTCCGTTGTCTTCTTCCCCAAGAACAGTGAGGCAGCCCGCGGCAGAGCCAGGTCAAAAAATGACTCGTAGGGGATGGCGACAGGAGGGGTCTTACTGCAGGGGCTCGGCGAGAACATCCCGTACTTTCCCACATCGTCGTCAGGGGCAGAGGGGCTTCGATGCAGGTGGTGGTCGATGGGGGTGAAGGACCAGGTCTGCTCCAGGCCGGAAGCTGCTCCTCCTCCGCCTGCTCCTGCAGTGCCAACACCACTGGTGGTCACTGCATTCTCTATTTTGTCTGGCGTCGATACAACATTGTGGGTGTCCCGGACGTGGCCACCAGGCTGGACGTTGGTGAGGGTCTTCTCTGGTGCCTGACAGCCAGTCAGAGTCTCGGTGGTGTGGTAGAAAGGGGAGTCGAAGCCCCTGAGGCTCGGCAGCTCCTGGTTTTCCTCTGTGATCTTCAACAGCTCCTCGGTGAAGGCCGCTAGAAATGAAGAACACACAAGATTGTAATCAGAATCCTGGACAACACTACGGCCCATAATAATCTTCATACTGTGAAGTGTCCATCAGACGTCTTCTGTCAGTTAGGCTTGGTTTGGGCTGTCACTTCCTCATAAATAAGGTCGGGGCCAAAACAACATTAATACACATCTTATTTTTTTAATTCATGTTGGACAACTAACTCTATATCTAGAATCACTCTGAACAAAATAAACACATTTTTAAAATGCGCATGATGACTGTTTATGAACATGTCTTTTGGCAGACAGAGTTATGACATGCTTAGATGCCACCGCTCCAGTGATCACGTGGTTCATGTAAGCCTGAATTGTTCCAAATAAACTCTTGTTCAATGAGAGAAACAGCAGTGAGTATGGTAAATCTCAAAATAATCCACTCATAACCTTTGTGTCACTACTGTATGTATTGCTGTGTGTAGTGGGGTTGACCACTGAAAGGAGTGCATTTTATTACTTTGAAAAAGTACATGGAGGGAAGGTTAGCTTGGATGGGTTTCTTATGTGAGAGGTGCTAACTTTACAAGTTAATTTATGCTGCAATTATACTGCACTTGTAAGGAGGCAGACACTTTACCATTTTTAAGTTTTATTATTACAAGACTGTGGTACAAGCACAAAACAGTGGTTAGGTGAGAACACTGTGTGCCTGTAAAGCTCTACTCTCCTGATAACACACTCAGTATGACATTAACTAGGAGATAGAGACTAACTTAGAACACTGAACTCATTCGAATCTCAACAGAAGTCTTATAGGACAAGTCAGCTCTTACAAACGCCAAGTGACAGAAGTGTTGCATCCTTTAACTCAGGGGTGTCAAACTCATTTTAGTTCAGGGACCACATTTACCTAACTTTGATCTGAAGGGGGCTGAACCAGTAAAGCAATAACATAATAATTTAGAAATAAGGTCAACTCCAAACTTTTCTCTGTTTTACAGCAAAAAAGGTTAAACAATAAAAATGTTTACATCTACGCATGATTTGTTTTCAAACAATGTGAATAATATGAACAAACTGAAAAATAAGTTTAATTTTAACAATATTATGCTTGAATGTATCATTTCCGCATTTGTTCTTTAGAATTTACAGACACAGCGGATGTACAAATAAACAAAACATTTAGTACTAAACAGGACATTGGTAAAATTGCATTTACATCTCTTAAGACATTTCAGGTTGTTCATATTTGTTGAGATTATTTACATTTTTTGTGAAATTCTACTTTGTTTTAGTGTA
>JAPSES010000081.1:328104-367714 GCA_029822895.1 Maxillicosta whitleyi | reverse complement strand
AATTTCAGCAATATAGATCTCTTGTGTGACGTGTAATTCACACCCACTCATTCAAAAATTGAAAGATTTTCAGCCCATGCATCACAAATCCCAGCAGTTTTAAAATCCTGTAACAGCCCTGAGTGTGACCCCCCCAATGTTTAACCCAAAGTTACGCCCTTGTTGTCAAGTATTATATATGTTTACATCATACATGAAATTTCAGTCCTTCCGGACCTATGGTGCAAAAAGGCAATAGGACAATAAGACAATAAGACAGTAAGACAATAAAACAATGAACATAAAGAGCACAATGTAATAAAAGAGCATACGGATTAACATTCAACAATCAAGGGACTGGTGCTATTTACAGTTAAATAGAAAGAAAGACTAAGGTGAGGTGAGGAAGGAAGAAGTACAGTATGTGGTAAAAAAAAAAAAAAAAAAAGAAAGAGAGAGAGAGAAAAGAGATGTGACATTGAATGTCTCCTGGAATCAAAACTGAAGTTGGTGCAGTCAAACATTGCGTGTGAGGTTTTTTTTTTGGCCGGACAGTGTACTGTGTAGTGTTATCTGCACATCAGCTGACCCACTTTAGTTGTCCTTAAAGTACCCAGATGATCCTGTCAGTATTAGCAATGGTGGCAGTGAACTGGAAACTCTTTATAAACTTTTCTCACTTTGTTTTACCTTTAAAATACATGTTTAGGTTTGTCTGAAAAACTGGGACTCCGTGCACTACTGAGATGTTGAAATCAAGTGAAAGAAATCGCCACCTCGATTGGACCAGTGAGCCTTTAAAAACAGGGAAATGAGAGTGGTCCCGATGGAGAAGGCGTGTCCTCGGTGTTTATAACCGACCAACTGACAGACGGGATCCTCTTCATTCCGTTCGCTGGAGCAGAAACAGTTAAGGTTTGTCACATTTTTCTTTGCTGTTTCTTTTGCATGGTTTTTATTCGGCACCGCTTTTCGTTTCGCTACTTTACTATTATTTACCATCTTAATGTGCTAGCTTAAATAAGTTAGCTAGTGCTAAGAGTTAGCACGGACTGTGAGTTGGGGATTAATTTTACACATGGTGGAAGTGGGTTAATATTGTGTTTTCACTCACTTTTCTTTCATTGTCTCTTTTTGCAGGTCCTCTCCGTCCAAAAATGGCCCAGTCTATTATCGACACCATGCCCGGAGCCTCTACAGGGTCTCTGGTGGTCACGGATCATCTGAATTTTTGGGGTGGGAAACGAGTGAAACCCAGACAGGAGAAGGACCTTGAACCCGTCTTCGAACCAGCAACCGGTATATACAGCACACACACATTTTTAGACCAGTATGTAAAGCTATTGTGGCCACGTCGAAGCTAAGTGAAGACACTTGTACAACATTTGAGGGGGGGATTGTGTGAGGGTTCATTGTTGTTACGTAACTGAATCATGTACTGTTATCTGGGAGTGAATGATAAGAACATCTGGATGGAGGATTTAGTAAAGGCACATATTTTCAACTATTAGTCACTCATACCAAATAACTAAACATTTTACTTGTGTGCAAGAGTGAGACTGTTAAAACAAATTTAGAAATACTCTACTACACCCTAGAGATTATACTTTTTGCTCGACGACAATTGACAGCTTTAATTACTTCCCCTTGCTGTCATCTAAAAACCACATACAACAAAATGTGCATATTGGTAAGAAATGAAAGGATTAAATGTTAAGTTATTGGTTGAAGAAATCTGCCTACTTTTTTGGTCAAGTGCACTGTTGCCCATTAAGTTGGAATAATATTGTTTACAGACCCATTCTTGCTTTTCTTCCTATTCCTCAGTAATCCCCTTTGGCCTGGAACAATGATTAGCCAACATTCTGAGCCCCAGTTACACTTTATCTATGAATAATAGCCTAAGTCACATTGTCACAATCATTTCATGAGAAGACATAAAAAAAAAAAATTCCAACTTAAAATGGTTTTGCATTAGTTGGAAATGCATTGTCAAGAATATTATGAGGTATTGCTGTAAGTCAAACTACTCAACAGTATATAAACTACTTAAAAAGAGCTGAGCATACAGTGAGTAGCATACACATACATTTGTAAGTGTTTGATTGCAGAACCTTTACCTTTTTAGTATTTTCAAACTTGAGTGTTCATACCATTCATTTTAAGGATGCAAATACAGTACTCCACTGTTTGCAGCTCACCCACTCTTCAATTTACTTCTGCTTTGTGTTTGTGCAGGCCGGGTCTTGTGTCAGATGGTGCCCTGTGGGGCTGAGGAGGTGGATGAAGCCATAAAGAGTGCCCATGTTGCATATCAGAAATGGAGGAAGATGTCTGGCATGGAAAGAGCTCGAGTGATGCTTGAGGCTGCCCGTATTATCAGGGTGAGCTCGTCAGAACTGTTCAGTAGTTCATGCACTGCTGGAAAGTGGCCAAGAACTTCTCAGACTTGTGCAACATAACCATGGAACCGACTACAATAGATGTGCAATAAGACACTAGTTATTCATTACAACCTCTTCCTGACCTCCAAATGCTGGCCTACTTTTGCATAAAAGAAACCTTTTGTTTGTCTGTTGATTAGAGCTTAATTTGTAATTTGTCACTTCACAAAAAAAAACTAAGCTCTTCACATTTAATGATATTGAATTATTACAGCACAATTAGTCAAATATGTTTTAATTATTGTGTTTTTTGTGTGTTGCATAATTCTAACTGAAATAGGAGCGAAGGGAGAATATTGCAAAGCTGGAAGTGATCAACAATGGCAAGTCCATCACTGAAGCCTTGGTGGACATTGACATTTCATGGCAGACCATTGAGTACTATGCTGGAATGGCTGGTACACTGGCAGGTTTGTCAATAAATGCTTGAATTCATTTTATGTAATACGGGTAAATGCAGTGGTCTGAGTACAGAAATAGATGTACTGCACACGCATCGGTTCCTGTCACTAGTTGTACTTTTACTAATAGTTACACATGTTCAGAATTTTGCAGAATTTTGCAGAAGTGAAAATAAATACATGGAGCAAAATGTACTTGGCTGAAATGGACACTGCTTTTAGCTAGAGTTTAGGTTAAACAATTTTATATGTTAAAAAAATTTGTTTCTCAGTTGATGGCAGTTGACAGCTCTACGTAGAGGAAACTGATGTGCAAATATTAATCTAGAAACTGTTTTAGGGTCTGTTCATGCTCTATGTTAAATTGTTTCTATGTTTGAGGACTAATTTGTACTAATTTGAGTGAACCTCTCCAGACTAGATGGAGCTTTTCAGGATTGTGATAATGATGCCATTGGCCTTAGTTCAAGTTTTTGATTATGACTGCTGATGCATTAGCTTATACCATTTCTGCTCTGGACATTTCTAATATAAATGTAGGGTTATTTTTGTAAGTAGCTTCTATGTTCTATTTGAGTCCTTGAGCCTATGTATTGCTTTAATGTTTCCAAATTGTGTGCGTTTTATTTTTACTTCAGGCCAGCACGTCCAGCTTCCTGGTGGAGCATTCGCTTACACCAGGAGGGAGCCTCTCGGTGTGTGTGCTGGAATTGGTGCCTGGAACTACCCATTCCAGATTGCATGTTGGAAATCTGCTCCTGCTCTGGCTTGTGGTAAGTTTAAAGAAAAAAAAGATCCCATTCTATGCTGTTACAATGTATGTGGGCATGATATATTCCTGTTTTTGTCCTTAGGTAATGCTATGGTTTTCAAACCATCTCCAATGACTCCTGTGACTGCTGTGATCTTGGCTGAGATCTACAAAGAAGCTGGAGTACCTGATGGACTCTTCTGTGTGGTCCAAGGTGGAGCAGAGACCGGCACTTTGCTCTGCCACCACCCGATGGTTGCTAAAGTCTCCTTCACTGGCAGTGTGCCAACAGGCAAAAAGGTACCAGTGAAGTGTTTCATCCTCATCTACTAATTTAACTGAAGAAGCTGAAAGAGACTTGTTGTTTTGTTCATGCGCTGTGTGTCTGTTTTGCGCTCAGGTCATGGAAATGTCTTCAAAGACGGTGAAGCAGGTGACTCTGGAGCTTGGTGGAAAATCTCCACTCATTATCTTTAAGGACTGTGAGATGGAGAATGCAGTGAAGGGAGCCCTTATGGCAAACTTCCTCACACAGGGGCAGGTAAGAAGAGCTGAACTGAAATACTCATATGGCACAGACTGACTTGCTTAGAGTATCAAAAATGCCTTGTCATTCAATAACATATTTCAGTTCTAAGGAGTGCTTCTGTTTTTAGCAACAATTAATAATGTTGGTTTCATAATCAATCAATATTGTTAAATTTTACCCACTGTATCATTTGTTATATGGATTTAGAAACATAATGAAATCTGATGTGAAATTGTAATTTTAAAGGTTTGCTGCAATGGGACCAGAGTGTACGTGCAGAGAGAGATCCTCCCCCAGTTTTTGGAAGAGGTGGTTAAGAGGACCAAGGCCATCCATATTGGCGACCCCCTGCTCGAAGGTACCCGAATGGGAGCGCTGATCAGCAAACCACAGCTGAATAAGGTGCTGGGCTTTGTTGAGGGAGCCAAGAAACAGGTACATTAATAACCCTTTATCTGATATGTGAATATGTCAGTTGTGATTGACCTCACATGACCTAAGAGCAGTATAAGTTGGTCAACATCACAGTTCCTTGAGTGGTGCATCTGTTTTCTTAGGGGGCCAGAGTGCTTTGTGGTGGAGACCCTTATGTTCCAAGTGACCCCAAACTTAAAGACGGCTATTTCATGTCACCCTGCGTGTTAGGTGGGTCTTATGCCTTTAAATTTCTGTGTGATCTGAATGTTTCTTTGCCAGTATATTGCATCCATGTCTTTTTCCATATGCAGATAACTGCAGAGATGACATGACCTGTGTGAAGGAGGAGATTTTTGGCCCAGTTATGTCAGTGCTGCCTTTTGACACAGAGGAGGAGGTCATCAAGAGGGCTAACAACACTACATTTGGATTGGCCTCTGGAGTCTTTACCAGGTCAGTTGAGGATATAGATGGTGTATTCTTGGGTTTGTAATTGCTCAGCAGTCTGTTGCAACTGCTGACATACTGCTAATGGTTTGCACTTTGAGATAAGATTATTGAATTCCATTGGCTGGGATTCAGGGCAGCCAATAAAAAGTGAAAGTCATTGTGAAATAATAGTCGGCAGGAATGAATGCTAAGATGAGGCCACATTTTAATTGTGTCATAAATTTGACTGCTGACCTAATATGTGTTCATTTATCTGCTTGTAGGGACATTTCAAGAGCCCATCGTGTTGCTGAGAACCTGGAGGCAGGTACCTGTTTCATTAACAACTACAATGTCAGCCCTGTGGAGGTGCCGTTCGGAGGCTACAAGAATTCAGGTAGGGCCACGTACAACCAGAAGTATTCACAATAAACATTCTACTGAATGACAGCAGGTCTAAACGCTATGCTCTTTGCTGTGTATTTCCAGGCTTCGGCAGAGAGAACGGTCAGGTGACCATTGAGTACTACTCCCAGCTGAAGACTGTCGTTGTGGAAATGGGCGATGTTGACAACCACTTCTAAAGTGCTCTTGCCAAGTTTATATTTTTGTAGCCACAAATGTGAATAAAATGCTTCCTCCCCCACGTGCTGTTCTTCAGACACATGTTAATGTAGGACCTATTATATTGCACTTTGTTAAACCTTTACACTTACAATAGGAACAGCTATTTTGATGAAACAATCTTATGTTTTTTTTTTTCTTAAATTAAGATGGCTTCACTCTACTTGCCAAGTAAAGAAATATAGACTCAAAGGTTATGCTAACCTCATTAATAAACATGATATGCTACAATATATGTTGAACCGTCATGAATTCTGAATCAGCTTCAGAAAATTGATGACAGCCAGTGCCAAATTGGTCTACCTTTTTTATTAGATGATAAAGTATTTTGGCAACAAAATGTGCTCCTGGTTATTTATTTCAGAGTCAAACCCAGTGTTGCACTGGGTTAACAGCAATAAGACGACAAACTGAGATGACCTTTTACTATCTTGCGCTAGTGCAGTTGTTTGCCTAAAGTCTGGCACAGTTTCAAACTTAACATCACTTAATCTGTTGAAGGCAATGATTAACCTTCAGTGTTGGGTCTGAGAGTTGCATTTGTACTGCTAAGCACAAAATATGTGCTTTGTAAAAGTAAGTAAGTAAAAAACATGATTCTATTTTCCCAGAGCTTGTATTTCCACCTCCATCTGGTCTATCTAATTGTTATCAAGTATTCTTTTTTTTTAAAGAAAGATTTTAACCTTTTGAATATCAGGTTTTTGTCATGCTGCCACCGTGTTTTCAGATATTACAAAAACAGGAAAATGAATTATTTTGAATATACTACATGCAAAGTATATTATTGTATATATTCTCAAACATTCGCAGTAACATCGATTTTTACGTTGGAAGAATGAAAAATGTGCAGGACGCCAGCACGTTATGTTTGTACAATGTAGTTGCAAAACGTAGTGAGCGTCATAGTGAAAGAAAACATTCACAATGAGATACATGCTTTTATTTTGGAAAAAAAAAAACTTACCCGGAAGTCTTAGTGTAATGAGCAAGTGTTAGGAAGACTCCATACTCAGCTTCTGGTTCAACAATGCAGGTATTCTTAAATTAAGTTATTATACTGAACCCTGTCACAGACGGGCTTCCTTTCTTATAGTGTAAATAGCTACATTAATTGGACTGTGATGTTAGTTTTACAGTTTTAAGGTGTTTCTGGTTTAACTGTTTAGTGAGTTAGCATTAGCTTGCTAGTTGCTAACGACAATAATATAGTACAGTAGCCTCTTTGAAAGAGGTGTGTGATAATAAAGTATTTTTAACTGGCGATGTTATTATTTTTTTTTTGCTTTCTGTCAGCAACGTGAAGAGAAGCAATTAGAAGCCTCCGTGGAGTCGCTAATTTCTCGAGTGGCTCACGTCAAAAACGCTCTGCACGGATTTATTTATAAGTTGGAAAATGAATACGAGCGATTGACATGGTGAGTAAAATACTGATACAATTAAACTAGTCATTAATTGTAGACGCTTTAGTGATCAATTTTCTTCACCAACAGCATCAGCTCTTCCCATCAACAAAGTTTTTCAGACCAAAAAAAAAACCAAAACAAAACTGGTGATGGGACACTGTTAAAACTACTGTATCGAAGAACTAGTTTCTTGAACTTTATAAATACAAGGTTGGGTCCCACTCAGCGGAACAGAGTCTGTGCAAGTGGTTTCTCTACTTGAACTCTTTATTTGTTATTTTATTTAGGTTCCTTCATCTGCCGTTGAGGTTTACACCAAGATACCCAAGGATATCCACATTCATTCTCTTTTATGGGGCCCTTATTTCCTACTTTTATCCTGTCTTTTCTATAGATGATCATCAGTCTTTGTAACTGAACTATTGGTTGTTAAGCTTGTTTACAAGCAATTTTCTTCAGTAAAAAATATGGTTATATAAAGTAAGACTTACTTCTAGGTTTCAGGCTTCACAGATACAACTTAATTAATTTCCTTCTTTTACTAAATTTCCTGCTGGACTTCTAAAAACTTCCAATTGTAGGGATTTGCTTCTGGACTCATTGTCATTGTTGCTTTGTTCAGGCCATCTGTGTTGGACAACTTTGCCCTCCTGTCTGGTCAGCTGAACACCATCAACAAACTGCTTAAGAATGAGAAGACCCCATCCTTTCGCAGCCAGGTCATAATCCCGCTTCTCCTCAATCCAGACAGAGATGAAGATTTAGCAGTGAGTATCTTTCATTCTGAACGTTACATTTAAGTATGTTACATAATTAATGACTTCTCTGACCTGTCACTTCTGATTTTTCTCCCTAAGAAACTAACTGAGCAGCGTGTCCCAGTATTCAGCCATGAGATCGTACCAGACTATTTACGGACAAAGCCTGATCCAGAGGTGGAAGAACAGGAGAAACTCCTGAGTGCAGAGGCTGCACGTATTGGCCCAGAGGTGGCACAGGTAAGTAATTTCTTGCTCTTGCTGTTCCAGTGAATAAAAGGAGATCTGTAGTGTGTTTCATTTCTGAAGAAATACATAGAAAGGACTCTTCCAAGATGTGGAAGTTGAATTCCTATAACACAGGTGCAAGACAACAACAATAAAACAATACTTGAAGTTGCAAAAATATAAAAATCTGCACAATGCTTGGTTTCAAATGGGTAATGCAGTTCTCTTAGCATTTTTCTTCATAGTATTTTAATGAAATGTCAAGCATTTTGATTGAAACACCTTCCTGGTGTCCACAGTGTGCAGACGTTTTAATTTTTTCTTAACCTTCAGTTGTTTCTATGCCCTGTTGATTGTTTTTCTCTGAACAGAAACAGATCCAGACATTAAATAAGCTCTGTTCCAATCTGCTGGAGAAACTGAACAATCCTCGTGATGATAGAGATGCAGAAAGTGCAGGTACGTTTCACTGACAGTACAGGATTTGTATTCAAAATAGTTTTTGTGAAAGAGCATAATTTGACATTTATGGATGTTTTCTTCCAGCCCTACGACAGAACAAGCCATCTTTCAACCCTGCAGACACCAATGCTTTGGTTGGAGCAGTTGCATTTGGCAAGGGGCTTTCCAAATGTAGACCACCTGGACCAGTGGCCCCCGGACACCCAGGACAAGGACCTATGATGAGTGGAGGGCCAACGTTACAACAGGTCACCATAGGTGGAGGTTCAGGACAACAGGCGGGTATGGGTGGACCTGTGGCTCCACAACAACAAGGACAGCCAGGTACGACAGCTTTGACTGTTGATGTCACACTGCATTACTCAGTTCCAGTGTCAGAGCAGTAACAGGCTGGTTACACACACTGTGAAACTACAGCGCAGTCACTTCCTATTCACCTGTTCTGTGAAATTTTTGTAGTATACTCTTTTTTTTTGCTCCTCATTTCTATTTAACTGTATCTTCATCATTGTGGGGCAAATGTAGATGTTTTTATAATTCCTGTTAATAATAAGACCCACAACAAAAATAATTGCACTGGTCTGCAGTTTTTATTTCTTTTTTTTTTTTTTTTAGAAATTATCTGCATCAGAGATCAAATGTGGCAAATTTTTTACATATTTAAGATGAATTTGAAAACAAATGATAAAAGTACTGGTTTGTAGATATTTTCAGTGTATGATAGAATGAGAAAAGTGTATGTATTGTCAAATGCAGACAGTGTTTTGAAGTAGATCTGTAGCTTTGAGACAAACATTCTTTTTCAGTAAAACCCATTCACTCATTCATTCTCAGAATTTCACATTTTGACTGTTTTGGAAGCCAACAGCCAACCAGCATTTTTATCATAATTTTTCATTACTTGGTAAAGTTTCACTACTTTTATTCAGGTGGTGCTTTACTTGTGTTATTCAACTGTTTATAAACAGGTCATCGCAAACAGAAAGGACTGAAAAGAGAAAAAATGCTTTGAATTTGATTCCATAATCTCTCAAGCTTTTCCCATTCAGGAATGTCAGAACATTCATCTAAGATATTGTCTTAACTTTTGTATCAACAATAAAGTACTACTTTTGTTAATAGACAGCATCTCTTCTGATGCTGAGAGGAACCTATCTGCCAGCAGTGGCTGCCGTTCACTTGGACCCTTATTCTTATTGTTTTCATTATCATCTATCATACTATCATTTCTGGCAACAAATAAATTACTTAATTTTAACATCTTAGTAAAGTTAATACACTTGATGCAGCGGTTTGATTCTGCATCATCAATAATCAAAAAATGAATGAAACTATGGATGGAAAAATATTATGAAACTTATTGTGGCACTGTGTAAGCATTATGCAGTAAAAAGATGTCAGTGAATGTGTCCTGGAATCAAAACTGAAGATGGTGCAGTCAAATATTGTGTATGTGTTTTTTTTTTTTTTTGTCTGGGTTGTGTACCTACTTCAGTGTTAAAACTAACCATATGTGTCATTCAGATAAACTACTGCTAACTGCTGTAATTCAACCAAGAGATTTTTTAATTGTTTAAAAAAAAAAGAAAAAAGTTTGCTGAAATTCTTTAATTATCTACTTAAAAATAATATTTGAGTGAAATAACACAATGCTGTCTTTGATAGAACTGATCTGAGTCCTGCCGGGCTTTATAGATGTTTACATGTTTCCTCCAGTAACACCCAAAAATCTGATTTTATTGTAGGACAATCTTTAGTTGTGACATTCTGCACTGATTTTCAGCCTTTAAATTTTTTTTTTTTTTTTTTTTTAATAAAATCTATTTACGTCTATGTTAAGTAGTAGCTAAAATCACCTAGTAGACTAAAACTTCAGTCATGACATGAAGCTTTCATTTACATAAAGCTGCATGATTTATAAAGAACCTTTACCTCTAACAGGTTGGAGGATCTTCTTAAAACAATGGAAAACTCTTTTATTAGAATTTTCTTAAGGTGACATTTCCAAAGGTATGACCCTTAGAAAGTACCTCATAAATCGTCATTTTATATGTTTTTATAACATCACCATTTCAGTTGTTGTTTGGGGTTTTTTTTTTTTTTTTTTTTTAGATAATTGAAGGATCTCAGTAAAGGTCTAATATTTCTGTAATGTAATGCTTTTGGAATTACTCTTAGGTTGATCACTTTTTAGTTAAGTACAATGATCTGTATATGAGACCAACACAGTGGACTGTCATGTGCCTTAAAGTTTTTTTTTTTAACATAATTTTTCTTTCACAGGAAAAATGCCGAGCAGCATCAAGACAAACATCAAGTCTGCGTCTGGGTCGATGCATCCCTACAACCGATGAGCTCCTTCCTCCTTAGTTCTTCACCCAGTGTCTTCCTCCTCATGTGCAACAGGGACATTCACATCACCATCATCTTTGTGTACTGTTATTTTCATGCTACTCTGTTCTTTCTAAAGCTGTTTGACACCACATGTCTCTTGTAATTTGTCATACAACACCTGAACCTCTGCGTTTGCACCAGTAGATGGCAGTATGTCAGCGTGTTTGGAACTGTGAGCCTCTGCGTGGATCTGTACCCGTGACACTTTTTCAATTAAAGATGTGTTTATGTGTTTACTGTGTGATTTGTGGAATTTTCTTTGGGAATATTTATTTTTCTAACGAATATGTGAAAATATGAAAAATAAGTCATGAAACTCCTCATGCTGTCAGTCCCTTGGGTTTGTTTGAAGCCTGTGAAGGTGAAGAATAAGTGAATTAATAAAAGTGCGTCTTTGTTGGAGCCTTTATGGTGTCAGTTTATCTGAAACTAACTTGACACAGACGAGGCAACACCAATCAAGTGACCATTCCCTCCTGTCAGACGTGCACCATGATCTGATGTGCGCCGTGTTTCTGTTCCGTGTTTCTTCTTCTCCTCTTTGCCCATTTGGCTGCAGAACCAAAGGTGAGAATAATGAGGGCGGACGTTGCTCTGTGTGGCCTGATAATGTCAAAGTGTTTAAGGGGGGAAATGAGGAAGTATCGGTGCTGACGTGTGAGGGGGGCCTCTCTCCACGCCGGGTCTCTCTGTCCACTCCAATCCCAGTCCTGCTGCACAGCACAGTGACCGCGCTGCTGTCACAGCATGCAGGCCCATGGCTGACCTACATACACCCTCTGTCCCCAAACAGGCAGACGTCTCGCTGTGTCAGCCACCGAGGGCCCACGCTCTGCTGAGACAGCTCAAAGATGCACAAGGTCACACCAGGGTCCACAGAGGAGCTCATCATAAACAAAGACCAGGCAACAACCTGTGAGTTCATCAGCCACCAACACCTCAAGGATGGAAGAGAATTAGTACAATTCACCAGATTCTCTATTGATGCTTTTATGTCCATATAGTATAAAACTTTAACTCAAACCCATGTAGTTTTGGATTTAGTGGCTTTAACTCATAAACACCCAGTGCTGCTTTTGTGTCAGTTCTCAAATTAATTTTTCTATATTATAATAATCCTTTCTTAAGCTATGTATCACAATATACTTTAATATTAGGCTATGCTCTGTGTTTGCATTTTTAGGTGAAAATCGGGTATTTCTCCATATTTAATATACTAATTAGGTAAATGTTCGTTAAAGCTCAGATTCAAGTTAAGGGTTACTACATCCAAAACAGAAAACTGAAGAAAAGTATACATTATTGTGCAAAATATATAATTAATTAAACATAAAATAAGTGTCTCCAACCATTATCATTTATCAAACTCCATGGTTTTATTAGTGAATCAATGTTGTAGAAGATGACAGTGTTTCCATGGTAACTGTGGAACCTCTGAATGTCCAAATGGGTCATATCTGATGATCATGAAAAGATGATAAAGTGCATTTTACACCAATTATTTACATGTATTGATAGGAATAGTGGATTAACAGGTATTAAACATTTTATATCAGTGAATGATTTTGGTTGTCCATGGATGTTTGGGTCTTTATGGGTTAAACATGTTAATGTTAATGTTTATATTATTATTATTATTATTATTATTTTACAGCATTTAATTTTCTTAAATAAACTCTCAAACAATTGGTTTTGTTCTCTTAAAAATTAACAGGTTTTTCAAACTGTAATGAAACATATGACATAAGTGCATCAGGGTTAAAACTAATGTTGCCTTGTTACATATGCAGATCTATTATTACACTACATTTTCTTAATATGATGTAAATTTATAATGTATAAAATAACCTTAGTTATGTGCATACATTAAAATAAGTTTTAGTATTTAATTCATATGTAGTTCATTCATATACAGTCATGGAAAAAAATTATTAGACCATCAAAAGTCATCAAAAACAATGGTTATACAATCAGGTACTAACTCCTGTGTGTGTCATGTGACTAAAATAGACAGAAAACAAAACACGGAATGAATAAAAGCACTGTTTTTGTCAGTACAATGACATAGATATTGATGCAAGAACTGAAGTGATTTTGATTTTTATCAAGAAAACATGGAAAATGGATAAATATCAGCTCTGAAATTAAACTGTTATGAGATATTTTTATTGTTATCATTATATTTGTCCAAACAAATATACTTTTACTTGTACCAGGCATTAAAATGAACAGGAAATAGAGGAAAACAAGGGGTGGTCTAATACATTTCCTGTAACTGTTCATTTCCTATGCACTTACGTTTCATATATTATATTTTTGCACATGTTGACCCTGATCATTATTACGGGACAAACATGGGACATGTTGTGTAGATGATAATGATGTGAGGCTTTGGTAGTGGTGGAAGTGGAAGTGGTCTTCAGATCTTTTACTGCAGTACTTCATTGTGAAAATACATGAGTAAAAACTTTAGCAAAATAAAAGTATGTGAATATTGTTAGCAAACTGTTCTGCAACTATGAAAGGTAAAAGTAATCTAACTATTATATATTTTGCTTTTGGATTAATTTTCCTGTTGTTTTTATGTGTGTTTCACATTTTGCTGCTTTAGATTTAAGGCTGAACTCAGTTGAACTCTTTTATTTAATACTGTGTAGATAAATATACAGAAATATGTCTTATTGTATAAGGTGATCATGTTCGTAGCATCACTCTCCTGTGAGAAACTTTGCGAGAATGTCGGAAAACTTTTCATGAACTCAGAGAAACTGAACAGTTTTTACCTTTGTGACTGCATTTTCCAGCAAATATGAGAAGGTTTTAAAGCAGGGGTGTCAAACTCATATTAGTTCAGGAGCCACATTTAGCTAGCTTTGATCTGAAGGGGGTCAAACCAGTAAAATAATAACATAATAATTTATAAATAATGTCAACTCCAAACTTTTCTCTATGTTTTACAGCAAAAAAAGGTTAAATCAAACAATGAAAATGTTTACATCTACAAGTGATTTTTTTTCAAACAATGTGAATAACATGAAAAAACTAAAAAATAAGTGTAATTTTAACAAAATTATGCTTCAATTTATCATATTCCACACATGTTCTTTATAATTTACAGACACAGTCAATCTACAAATACACAAAACATTTAGTACCAAGCAGAATATTGGTAAAATTGCACTTACATCTCTTCAGACATTTCAGGTTGTTCATATTTGTTGAGATTATTTATATTTTTTGTGAAATTATACTTTGTTTCAGTGTAAAAACGTGTAAATATTTACATTTACAAAGAGAAAAAATTGGAGTTGTGAGTATTTATAGATTATTATGGTAGTATTTGACTGATCTGACTCACTTGAGATTGAACTGATCTGAATGTGGAACTTGACCTAAAATGATTGTTAATATCATATCTATTTTTATATTTCACAAATTTATCCCAAGGGCCAGACTGGACCATTTGGTGGGCTGGATTTGGCCCCCGGGTTGCATGTTTGATATCTGTGCTTCAACTTATGAATAATAACTTTAATTAACTTTTACCCTTACCACATTACCTCAGCTGACAAACTTAACACAAACACCACCAGGTTCAGCTTAACACCTAAAATAAAATCCACTTCTAATAACATTTGTATTATGGTTACCTTATCTTAAAATCTCCATAATTTATGGTTAAATCTCAACAGGTGGACGAGTTAAGCTAGCAAACTATAGGGCTACGTCTGGAAATCCAACTTAACAGTAGTTTAAGATACACATTTATACATATTAACATACACCAAAGAAAACGGAATTTACAACATAAATATACTCTTTATGCCTTTTTGCACCGTGGGTCCGGCAGGACTAAAATCCTATCTATACTTTATCCTGTAAACGTAAAGTATATTTGACAATAAAGGTGAGTTAGACTAAATGTCTGCCAATACAGGAAATACACTCAATAATTTGAAAGATGATGATATGTTATTAACTTAGCGCTTAAATTACTAGATCAGTTGTAATAGAAATGAATGTGTTCCGACGGTGTTGCATTCTATGTAGGAACTACCAGACCTTTCAATATCCGGAAGTAGGTCCATATTTGTCCGCCATTTACTTGTCTATGGAAGTGTGCTACCATATCATCATGTGACATATCATCGATTGTACTACAGAGTGGTGATGGGCGGACCCGCGGGTCTGGTTGGGGCTGGTCACAAAATGTCACTTTATTTGCTTGGCAGGTTATTGCTTGAGCAGAGACACATAAATATGTACAGTATCATGAATAAATTCCCAAAAGCAGGTTAAAATATTTGGCGACATATAACTATTACAATGGCGCCTGCAGGTGTGCCTAACAGAGAAACAGACGTTGCGGTAGTTAGCTTCCGTCTTACTATTTCTTGACCCCCATCTTAATCTTCAGCTTTACGGCAGTGTTGTTTTCGTGTAGTAGTCCTGCGGTACGACGCGGGCTGCAATATTCTCACCCTGCAGGGCGTCTTCAGCGGTCTCAATCTCCGTGCTATCCATCTCTACTACCGTAACACCGTCACCACATGGAGTTCGCTACTCTGAAGTTTTCTCCAAACCAATTTCGTCGTCTCCACAAGACCCGCCCCTCTCTAATGCTGATTGGCTAGTAGCCGTAATTGAACGTCTTGAGAGCAGAAGCCATTGGTTGAGAGCGAGAGGTTTACCACGGACCTCTAACTTTGATTCATTTGCATACCAAGGTGTGGGTTTTAGCATTTGTCTCCTTTTTTCATGTCCAAGTGCTGCATTTGTCATAGAATGCATTATTCATCATATTGTTTCTGCACTTTGTTATAGCGATGAATGTGCTATTGTTTTAATTGTAAAATGACTAGTTTACTTTTTCGCATAAACTTAATTTAGGATGGACAAATGAAGGACAATGAAAAATAAATACATTTTTATTAAATAGTTGACAAAATGTTTTAATCTTTGCTAAAGTTGAATGAAACTAGTCACTGAAATTAATCACCGTGGGCTTGTACTAATTATAACAACAATTTTTGCAATTTGACAAAATCTGACAAAACAATTACACCAACTGCCAAAATAACCTTGAGACAAGTCAATAATGAAAAGAATCATATACCACAGCCCTGAAGGTCATGTTAAACAGGACTTAAACCTGACCCTTATTTATATTATAGATGCATAGTTCTATCCATCAACACACATGCAATTCTCTAGCTCTTTTAACTATCCAGTCTTAATAAGACATTCAGTAGTATTTTCACATCTGTCCATCCCCATTGGTTTGCCTCACATGTTGAATCTCATACTGACAAAGTGAACACTCACCCTCCTCTCTTTCTTTCTCCGTCCTCAGCTGAAGATCCAGCTCCTGTTTTTTCATGAAAACTGACAGCTCCGTCAGCGTCATAGAGATGTTCTCTGCAGCTGCTGCATCTGATCAACATGAATGCATCACATGATAGAGAAAATCTGTGATTCTGCAGAGGACAAGTAGTACACCTTAATCCTTTAGTCCTCCTCGGGCATTTTCATTTGGTGATCATTTTGGCTGTATTGAAAGAACTTTTCTTTTTAGCTATATTTTTGAAATCCAGTGTTTTATACTCCATTGACACATTTTACACACTTTGTGGCAAAAATGCTCACACGCAAAAATTGCTATAAAATCATACATCAATATTTTTTTTTTTTTTTTACATAAACTTTCCATAAATCTTATAAACAATTTCAGTTTGTGTAAAACTACCAAACATTCAATAATTCTCTGGCTTTTAAATGCTAGTATAATCATTTGAATGCTGAAATTATTCATAACCAAAAAAAAAAAAAAATCCACAAAAAACTAAATATAGTCTATAAATAGTAAGGGGATGGGGCATTGGTGGTGATTAGAGTCTTGGATATGTTAAAGATTAATCAAATTTATTTGATTGCATTCATTTTTTTTTGTGTTAGAGTGCAGAAATTGAGGAGGGCACAAAGGTTAAGAAAACACAGATGTTAATATAGCTACATTATTAAAAGAAGATTTTTTTTTTTTTTTGCAGAGTTTGGTTGTGTAAATGTGGCATGTTCTTGGCAGGAACTACACATGAAAACTGAAATAAAGGCCTCATATTGTAAGTCTACTTAGTACTGCTGCAGGACCTCAAATCTGTACATGAATATCATACATTTGTCCATGAGTGAAACAGTTAAAGCCTCCAGACACTCTTCCAGCTTTAGGTTCAGGATGATTTTTCACTTACCTGTTTCAAATGTTCTCAAACTTTGGACAAGTGTAAACCTTCAGAAGGTAAAGTTATCCCTCCATGATGTATGAACTATAATAAATCAAGAAAATCAGACCCATCACTAACCTCTGTTTGTGGTGGCGTCTGCACTCTTCTCTAAATCCTTCACTTGGTCTTGTCTCACCAGAGCAGGTTTACTGCTTTCTCCTTGTTTTCGATCCTGAAAAAAAGTCACAGTTCACCAGGTTGTTGCAAAGTCAATTATATCTGTTCATTTATAGCAAAATGCGCAATTCTACAACAACAATACTGGTTAATGGTCATCAGAAAGTGTGATAATATTCAACCAAAAAGACCACTTTCAACACTTTTAATCAAATGTGAAGAGAAAAAAAACACTCTGAAAATAGACCATGTTGACAACTTCCTAACATTTTATGGAATGATTTATAGAAACACTCACATTGCGATAAAATTAAATAAATGTCGCTGTGTTGTTCTTTTGCTGGATTTTAGTAAAAACTGTGATTGTAAAATGTTGCTTTTAAATGTGACAAAACAAAATACAAGAATTTGCATCATGCATACCTTAATTTATATTACTTTAAGCAGTTTTTGAGGGTAATACTTGTGTACTTGTCATATTTTATTATAGAAACAAATGCGAATACTGAAAAACAAATTTGATGACATTCAAAAAGCATCAGTTTTTCGTGATGCTAGCATATTTTGTTTGAGTTTATCCACTGACGGTAGCGAAGTCAAGTAGTTTCTTGAGTAGTTAACAAAATTATGATAAACAATTTGCCTAAATCATATTTTTCATGTTATAGCCAATGATAAAATATGAAGCAGCAATGTTACGCAGACATCAATGAATTTTAACACACTATTGATTAACTGCAGCATGTTTGGTGGAACAGACATACTGATTACTATATTGTCCTGTTATAGGCCAAGGAAAAATCTAAATGTGTTTTGTATCTCAACAATTGAGAGCAGAGGGCTTACCTTTCTGGGTGGACTGGACTGGACTGTGTTGGAGGGTAAGGAGATTATGGGGAAGTCATCTGACAGTGTGGGAGGGGGGGAGGAGGTGGCGGGAGTGCTGGAGGCAGGCGTTCCTTTCCCTCCTGATCAGCGGGAAATCAAACATCGGTTAAATGTTGGTAAACATCCATAAAGCAGCAGCATTAAAGAGGACTGGGTTAAAATGTGTAACCTGATGTGCAATGGAAGCGGCTGGGAAGGTGTGAGGAGCTGTGGGAGAGCTCCAAGTTGGGCGACATGCCCCTGGAGGAGGGGGGCGTGGCCATGCCGCACAAGGAGGAGGGGCTCCACAGCGGGTCCTTCCCCCCGCAGGAAGAATTCAGTTCACACGCAGAGTTCTGCAGAGAAACAAACAACACGATTTGGATTAGATTCAAGCTACAAGACTGACATTAGGGCATTAAGAGTCAGAGACAGACATATGATTGATGTGGTTTATGTCGGTAGGACATTTGCACATTCTTTCAGAAGTTAGCACCAATGGAAGCTTCTAAACTGAAAATACTGATTTTGCAGAGAAATAATATCTCAACAGATTAAAAACACTACAAACAAGATATTTTTATCATGAGATTGATATTCATTCCACATACTGTTAGTCTGCAAAATTGTGATAATCTGCATAAAATGAATCAGTAGTGAGGAAAGTTACGCACTAGAGCATTAGTGTCTTCAGACTTTTTCAGATCAACTTATTTGTCAATAAAGTTGAAGTAGTCCTTTGATGACGTCATCACACCGACAGTGGAGGAACAGTACAAACACACAACTGTTCAACAAAAAATAACTAGTACTAATGCTCACCGGAACACTATCAATGTCCAGTAAAGAACAGAATTTAAAAAAAAAAACTGTACAGACACAAGCATCAACAGTCCTTCTCAGACATTTTAACCAAATAAAACACAGGTTAACACCTTGGATTTTCTTTTAAACGTAAGTGAACAACATAAAGCGGAAAAAGGTTAAGACATGCAGTTAGAGAAAAGAGTACAGTACATTATGTTCATGAAATAACTGAACAGAATGATCCAAACACACAGTGTGTCCACAGGATTATTCAGTATTGGTGCTTCCATGGTTCACAGAACATGACTTAGACCAGAGTTTTTCTAGATCACAGTCAGTTTAGTTCCTACTTTGAGTTGTCTTCTTCCTTCAGTCCTGACCTTGCGCTAGTGATGCACAGGTTTTTTTTTTACACTTGCGTTTGTGGAATTATTTGACCCTCCCCAGAAACCAAGTGACATTTTTTGGACCCGCACCAACCCGACCCAAGTCCACTGCACTCCATGTTTTCATGTAAATAGATGAGAGTATCGACATGTGCTGAATGAAGGCTCACACGTGGTCAGGTGATGGAAGGGAGACAAACAATAACACACGAATAGTTGACTCCTCCATAGTAGCATCAACTTGTGCCACAAACGTTGACACGTCGACAAACCAGCTTTTCTGTTAATACCCTATTACACAGATCTCAAAAATATGACTTGGGCAATTATGCTATAAGGCCAACAATATATTGATAAATTACTTTGAGTTTCCAGTTTATTTACTTAGATATTTATTACTTTAGTTATGCTGAGTGCACAGCAGACAACTGTTAAGATATTTCAATGTCAGGATAAAACTTTGATGGATTTAAGGCTTTGTCTGTCAGCCTCAAGTCAGCTTTTGTCCATCTTGACATTTTGACAAAAATCAAACTTGTATATTATCATAAGTTTTGAGTTTTGGTTCATGGACACAGTTACATGAACAATGTCATCGACCAGTACATGTGCTCTATCCAGCAAAGAGGAAGCAAACATAGAATAATTATTTGATTGAATGTGTTTCTTTAAAGAGCTAAATACAGTGGAATACAGTTTGGTGTGTGTTCTGTCAGTAGATCTTAATTCTGCAGATGATGATGAACAACAGTCATTCACTCATGGGTATTTTAGTTCATTCTTCCACTTTGTTTGCTCTGTTGAATCCTCCAAGTAGTTCTACCACCCCCAACAGGCAGGCATGTTGGACATTTCAGTAACTCTATACATTTCCAACATTTTTGTTAAATCGCTACTACTTTGGACTAAAGGTCCAAAAACTCTAAATTACTATTATTATTATTATTTACTCAGTGAATCCTGTAGATATAAAGGTTAAACTCACTCAAAAACAACTAACTATACTGCAACTCATTTTTTGGAAGAGAGAACAGAAGAAAGAATACACTGATGGAATGTAAGAAAGATAAAATAGATTGAACTTGGTCAAGGAACAAATCAAATTCATACTGCGAGGTTCTACTGTATGTGTATTAAAGTCTTTATTATTCAACTTCTTATTGGCAAAAAAAAAAAAAAAAAATCATAAAGAATGATCAAGTAAATATAAACAACAGCGAACTGAAAATAGAGTTTTCCCAATGTTTCCCACATTTTCAGACCATTTTCATCATCAGACAGACCCCGGGGGGCAGAAAAACACTCAGACCCCTCCCTCATGTGGCTGACCCAATAACAGACACTGAGAGACGGCATCTCCAAGGCAACCGACCTCGGGGACAGTCTACAGTGAGGTGGCGGGACGACGACGGGGGCATCTGGTTGCCCTGATGACTCAAAGGCTGCCTGTCTGCTCTCTCAATTTACAGGTTTTGGGAGAAAAGCAATAAACTCTCAACATCTGACAGGTGACATATGAGGTGTAAATATGAGCTTGTGTACAGCTGTGAGCAGCAAACACAAGCTTGACACCACAGCGATCTGGTTTTACCTCCCCCGATCCTCATTTACAGACAAATCTTTACCCCCCCCTCCAAAAAAAAATAAATAAATAAATAAATTCGGACAGGTTTTGACCGCATTACGGATGATCTTACCTGGCGTCTGGAGGTTTGTGGGCTTCGGTAGGAGGACAGTGTCCCTGAGAAGGGGGGCAAGGACAGGGGCGGGGGTAGCGGCTGCCGTGGAGTGGAGAACGGGGTCGAAGAGGAGCTTCCTGTTGTCAAGAAGACAAACAGTCGTATCAATCTTCAAACAGATGCACCAACAACCTGCAGGCCCTCTCTGCTCCTTGGACACCACAGTTTGGTGTTTGTCCTTTAAACCAGCCAGAAAACTAACAGCACAATAATGAAAATACAAGGACGACACAACAACAACTGTTTCACAACATTAAAAAAAAACACCTTATTTAGAGATGTAGTATGACTGAAACGATTAGTTCCAAGGTTTTTCTGCCTCTTGAGTACTTATGTCCTGTCCCATAAATAGATAGTTCAGACATATTGTTAGTAGAAATAGATATATATTGATATAAAATGTTATACTGTGATGGTAAATAGTCTTATGTTGTCAAATCGTAATCAGAAAATTGTAACTATGTACTGTAGCTCATTACAAATCCAGTGATGTCAAAATGTGATAAACATTTTAGAAGTGAAAAAATGAGGCTCATCAATTACTCTCAAAGCCTGCTCAAATGAAAACAAGTTGCATGCGTGTGACGTGTAGTGCACAGACCAGTATCTACAATGGAAGTGTTCCCACTGGTCTTACTTTTTGCTCACAGAAATGGACCTTGGTGAGGACGATACTTCTTCACTTGCACATAATCTTCTGTGTGTTCATATCACCAGTATCAGTGCACGGACTTTGCAACTAATTAAATGTCATAACAAAGCAGTATGAAATAGTTTGGATGCAATGGGAACCTGCTTTAAAACCTAATAAATAACAACAAATTCTGAATTATACATTTTAGGAAATAGGGGTAAAATATTTTTCCTTTATCGTCTTTTGTTGTGGGATTGGGAAGTTTAATATATTGGGAATTAATCCAATTAATCAACAGGGTACTTGCTCTTTATCTACATAAAAACTCCAGACTTTTTCAAAACTACTATCCCCCCAAAGACCTTGACTTCATGTACATTTATACTTTTGTGTCTACTTTTTTTTTGTGCACCTGTTGTGTGTAGTAGAAAAGTTCATTTTAATAACTATATGAAGGAATGAATGCACAATTTGTAGTACATTTGTAGACCACATTTGTAATGTAGTGTATGTTTTACTGACAGAAATATATTCAAAACAGATAAAAATCACAAAAGTGCATGGATATCATACAAACAAGTTCCACTAGAATTATTCCAGTACCGACTGGTTTGTCTAATCAAGTTTTTTTTTTTATCAACTTTTCTCATGTATTTCTTATCTTTCAAGACTGAGTGCCTTTGAGCATACCTGGAATTCGACTACAAGAGAAATGTTTCGCCATATTTTATTAAGACTTTCTCACAAAATTCCAGATCTGGAAAAAGGCGTTTCAAAAATCCATACTTTAAGACTTTCAAGCACTTTATGCAAACACCCTGATTGAGGTTGTGTTTTCTGAAAATTGTGAAAAAAAAACCCCATCAAAATACAACTTGTTTGCTCCTTGTAATATATTAATTGTGAATGTGTATAGTTGTAGTTTTATCAAAGAAAGAACTTTTTTTGATCAAATTTTGTCTGTATGTAGCCAGAAAGCAACAAATCAAAAGTTGTAAAACATCCATAACTTTTCTCACCGTAGCTGCTGTGGAGGTCTGTGTAGGGGCTGGACGTGGAGTCTTGCGTTCGCAGGTGAATCTGAGGGTAGAAGTTCTCAGGCATGGCAGCGTAACCCTCCTCACAGGAAGCCTCCTTGGGGTCGAGAGACACTTTGGCACATTCAATCACGATGTCGTGGATTTCGTATCGTTTCCACCTACAACAGAGGATCCACATCAGACTAAACAATGCAGCAGATCAAACCCCGGGGGTGATCTGATGGCAGGTATGGAAGAGTGGGCCACACCTGGTCGGGTCGAGCTCGTGGTCCTTGGTTCCTGTCACCAATTCAGGGTGAATACGTACGTGTTCAAGCATTGGCTGGAATGAAGGTTTAAAACAAATTCATCGATTATTTTCTTCTCTCAAATGAAGCTCTGAATAAAAAGAGTGAAATTAGGCGCCTCACCTTCACCACCTCCTCAAACGTTTCCATGTTCTCCTTCATGCTGTAATGGGAGCGCAGGTAGGACACAAAGTTGCACGGGTACATGCCGTAAAGGCGGTGGAAGAGTGAATAGACACTGGCGTGCAGGTGGATCAGGTAAACCTCAGACACATGCCCTGAAAAGTGAAGAAAAACCGCATCATGGGTTACAAATGAGCCGACAGAGCCTCACCTGAAGAATGAACATTGAATCAATGCTGAAACTTTGGACCTGGGATTAAAACTAGGGCCCTGATACTGTTAGTTGTGATTCTGATTTGAATCTGCATGCTTGGATATTCGAAAAAAAATGCCCACTTTTCAAATAAAAACATAAAAGAACAAAATACAAAAAAATGTGACTTTCCGTTATGCATGTTTTACACCATACCTCTTTACTCTAAATCCAAAATATCACTATACAACTAAAGATTGTCTTTAGGGTATTCATTTTTACATGCAAATCATCCCAAAACCTCCTGAATCTGGACCTTTCTAGAACACTCTACATACTGACATTGTTAGTATGACTCAATTAATTGTGTAGCTCTACAAACAAAAACAAATAACGAAAAGAAAGAAACAACTATTCATTTTTTATGACTGGTAAAAAAAAAAATGTACTGAGGACATTTTAGACTTGTCAAGGATCTGCAGAATTTTTGCCATTGATGCACATGTTATGTAGGGAGAATTTCTTTTCCTTTTTACCGGGATTCTTCAGGTTCCAGGATGCCAGGCGGCCAAAAATGTCAAAATACTCCCACAGATGTTGTTTCCCAGCTTGGGGGATCATGGGCAACAGAGTGATGAGCACCAGCACTCCAGTGATCAGCACCACCACGTCTGTATCCGTCTGCCAAGACACAAAGATAAATGCATTTCAGCTCATTTCATATGTTCAGTTTGTAATTAAAGCCCCTTAATCTGCAGCTATTTCAGTAACTAAAAAAAAAAAAAAAAGAAGAAGAAGAAGCCACCTAACATCTCCTGCTTAACATGAACATCTGCACTGGTGAGTAACAATATATTTAAGATATGAATCCACAAATGTTTGAACAGCCCCTTCAAATCTGACCTCTGATCAGTGTGGACAAATACACCATCATCAATAATAAACAGCGTCAAACCTCGAAGCTACTGGTCATCATAGATTTACCTTAAATATTGGTAAAACAACAACCATAACCACCTTTAAGGTTGTGCTGTACATGACTACAAACATTTGAATACATTCATCTAAATAGAAAAAACATAAAAGTCTGTAAATTCCACCGGTGTCTTGGATCCTTGAAGCGCATCGTTACCTTTAGACATTTGAGCAGTGACAGCAGCAGAGGGTACCGGGCGATCTTGTGGATCCAGGACGGCTGCTTGCGGATTACGTGGCCGAGCAGGGTGAGGGTGGGCAGCCGACAGGCCTGTTTGGTCATACACTCGTTCATCTTATCCAGAAGGTGCTGGAGGGGAGGGAAGGGGCAGCTGGGTTAGCTCTGTGTTTGTGTGGTTAGAGCCAGACAATACAGTAAGGCACAGATGAAAACGACCGACTGGAACTAAAGCAGCGGTGTGAGGATAGACTCAGCTGTGACATTTTATGTTTACTTTTCATGGTAACTTTGAACATTAACTGCGATCAAAACAGCGAAAAATTTCCTAAAATGGTTTATTTTAATAATCACCACATAGCACTCAAGTGGATGGAGATTTCTTCTACAATATGGAGAGTACACGACTAAATAAATATTGATGCTTTTCATTTATAATTTAATATTAATACACTTTGGTTTCAATGTAATGGATGATTTCTGATTTTGATGAATTGTTCTATGGGTACATGAAGGGAATATAAAAAAACTGAAAAACACTACAACTATATATCGAATCTGACTGGATACAGGGAAACACACAATATATTACAGGCAAACAAATTCTATTTAGATTATAGTTGAGCAAGAAATATCATTAGAATATTCTCCATTTTCAGATTTTTCATTATTTTTAGGACCCAAACTTTGACTTATTAATAAATAAATTTGATATGTTGCACAGCTTTACATTAAAACACACCCTGCCCAGGTTTCAATGCTTTTTGTCTTTTACAGTGCTTACACCTTTCATGTCTCTCCTCTACATTTCGCTTGGCTTTGGTGTAATTAACATTTATAAACTCCTCCAGAGAACATGTTTTAAATACCACATCGTAATATTGCTGTAGATTTTCCTCTGCCATTTTCACAATCCATTTTGGTCCCCACTCCAAGTTTACGTGAACGCTTTTCCCTGATACACAATTTCACATTCCATCTGCTCCTCTGACACAGAACCACCAAAGCTGTACTATTCATTTATTATTATTTATGATATCAACATTTCTGTGTTATGTGTTTATCTTTATAACAGACATTCAGCAGAATAGTTCTGATTAATTCACAGAACAATTCAGACCTTTATAATCTGAGATTTTCCTTAGATACAGATCTGAATTATTCATAAAACGTGTGGTTACTAAATTACAGAATGACCTTTCCCACTGTTAAACCGTTGAAAAAAATGTGTGAAATCCATTTAACTGTGGCACAGAGACTGCATTTTGTTTTGATATTTTATGTTATTCACTGATATTTATGGTCATGACTACCGCTGTATAAACAAATGTGTTCCAAGTCCCTTTGTTACAGTTCGATTAGGTATGACATGCTCTGCTCATTTCTCTAGAACTTAGTGAATCTGAAAATATTTACATGAACACATTACATACACCCATTACATTTTCAGTTTATTTTTTAACTGTATATTATTTATTATCTTTCTTGACTTCTCTTGACAAAGATAAGAAAAGATGTCTTTTTTTTCTGTCTTCTAAAATTGCTTAGTCATAATATTTGTTCATCAGCCTCATCAATAGTCATGACCAAAATATCAAAAAACAAATCTACAGAATGGTACAGCGCAGTGGTTCCCAGCCTTTGTTGGCTCATGACCCCATTTTAACATCCCAAAATTCTGGTGACCCTAGACATTCAAAACGGCGATATTTTCTGCAAAAATGAATTTGTTTTTGATGATGTAATAGTTTGCTATACTGTGTTGCAAATAAATGTTAATTTTAGACGAGATTTAATCTATATAATGTATATTATTATGGATGGAGGCAGAAAAGCCAAGTTCAGATTACCACACAGAGATAGAGAATTTTACATTCCTTGGTCAGGATATGTACAGTCAGTCCAGTTTGGATCAACAAGGATGAAAATTAATACTGAACAAACAATAACTTAAACTATGAACGAGCTGCAGCATCTGAAACTGACCACAGTGAACATGTGACACAAACAGTAGCAAAGTGCTTCAGTTTCACAGTTTGCCGTGCCTTTTATGGATTGCGATTGTTTCTGTCAACTCACCGTATATTTTTTATTTGTAAGTTTTATTATTATTTTTAACAATTACTAGAAATTTCAGGTGACCCCATTTGAATTACAGATAACCCTACATGGGGTCCCAACCCCAAGGTGGAAGAAGACTGGTGAAGGGTCAGAGTGACTGTGTAGGTTTAGCCCTCCAGTGTCCCGCTCAGAGAGCCCCCTCCCAACCACCAAAACTGCAAAATCACCGCAGTGCTGTAGTAATATTCAAAATGTTTTTCATACAAAAAGGAAAAAAACTTTCAACTTGAGCCATAAAAAAAAAATAATAATAAACTCAATAACCATTATTGTTTTGCTTTTAATGTGAACAAACTGTATTTTTTCATGCAAAAAAACCCCAACTTTTTTTTAAATATAGTACATAAAACTTTGATTACTTCTTCATTTTTGCAGCCTGGCATATTTCAATGATTAACAGCAACAGTGGTTAATATGTATTATTATATTTTGATTCTAGGTCAAATGTAAAATGCTAAAATGTGTCAACATACTTTTTTTTTTTTAACTTACTTTGAAAAAGGGTGCTAGCGTAGTGCTGATTTTAGGGCAGGGTCATAATAAAAAAAAAAAGTCATGCAAAAATTAACAACTTGATTGAAATTCTGATCTAATACAAATTGAGAAAAATAATATGACATATGACAAAATGTGCATAATATGCTCACCCAGATACCAGAAGGCTAATAAAACCCTTTTCTCACCTTGTCATGTGGCTCTCTGACTGAGGAGAGGATATGCATGGCCTGGGCGGAGTTTGTTTCCAAAAAGTAGTCGACCAGCCCGTTCAGCAGCATGGACCCCCGCTCTTCAAGGATAAGATTAGATTAGTTAAAAACCGGTGTAACTATTTCAATCAGAATTTCAAGAAATCCTCTATCCTAAACCCTCCGTACCGGTGCTGAGCTGCTCGTTGATAAGGCCTCGGATCTCTTCCAGCTGGTGGAGGTCGGAAGTCTCCAGGAGCGGGAGGAGGTCACCGACGTTGGGCTGCTCCCGGGCCATGATGGCAGTGCTGGAGGTGGAGGCAGCGTCTCTCTCACGGCGTCCGTCCCCGCCTGCCTGGAGGACTCCAGGGGCCACCCACCAATACAGTCTCCAGGCACCGCTGCATCACACCAAAGTCAATTCATAAACATTTCCCATTAGTCAGCGCTCTGATCTAGGATTAACAGTCATGTGACTAACTCAACTCGGTACTGGAAAGCAAGGTTTTCTCCTCGAGGCATTTCCTCCATACTAGAAAAACGGAAACAGCAGGACCTTTATCTAATCCGCTTAGACCAAAGAATCACATAAAAGACATACGGGTGCTGTATGGTAGTGTTGAAATGATAAAGGGAGCAGTGAAGTCCTCATAAGTTCAAAGGTCATGACAAAAACATGAACTGAACCACAAACATGATGTGAGTAGTTCAGGTACACTTGTACAACAGAATCACAGGACACTAATGTAGAACCATATGAGGTTCTGAGAGGGTTAGTTTGAGCTTTTATTCTGATATTACCACCAAATAAAAGACCAGCCTAAAAATGAATATTCATTTCTATGCATTCTACATTTGGAACATTTTTGCTACATTGCTACAGTTATACAGTTTGTTACTACTGTGAACCGAAGCCCTATAAAGCAGGGGTAGGCAACCTGTGGTTCCCGGGCCACATTTTGGTCTTGATCCCCTTTCAAGTGGCTCCATGTGACTTTGTCAAAAAACAAAAACATGGAAATGAATAACACTTTTTTTTTAAACACATGTTGCCGTTATTAGAACCATAGCCTCATTCTGACGTTATGCAGTTGGGTCAGATCAAACGGTCATGTAAAAGCAGTAGTAGTACTGTATGCACCAAGACTGTGATTTAATTACTATATAATTTGCACTAGCTAATCCTAAAGAGCTAATCAAGCAGTCACCCCTTAGAGGTAAAACATATAAGGATATCCTATTGGCTGTAGGTGTTTTTTGTTTTTTTTTTGTTTCACTTCTGTCCTAAAATGGCTCTTTAGATAGCAAAGACTGCCAACCCATGCCCCAAAAGTACCACTTTTCCCGACAAAGACCACTTCTGCAGCAATCATGGGCAAACATCTGTGTTTTTTGCACTATTAGACAAACAATATGTGGACATATTTCAGGGCAAAATGAAACTTTAAATAAGGATAAATGAAGCCCTCGTTGCTCACTGTATTTATTGGTCACATCTTTGTCCAAATAAAATGATGTAGCGTCAGTTATTTGAGCGTGTCTTTGGGGGAAAGATGGATGCAGTGTTGCCAGGCGGAGGGTTGCTGTTATGGTTGGGTTGCCGCTGGACAGGGACTTTGTGAAGCAACGTTAGCTTTGGCCTTCATGCATTCCTGGCATTTGTGTTTGTGATGTTTTTCAGATGGTTGAACAGATTAGTTGTGTTAGCCTGCAGGACAGACACAACTCTGCTGGACTACTTACATATGACTTCTCTTGTTTAATGTCACTTGCACTGAATGTGAAAAAACTCCAAACAATGGATTTTGATCCCTTTGGAGGCTCTGACTGCAGCTCCTCACCTCCAATTGCGGTTATACTTTCTTCTCAACGCAACTCGCTTTCATCAGTACACGGAGTGACTTGAAGCTGCCACCGCAGGGTGCGATTGCTTGTTATTTAGGCAGCTTCATGTAGCCTTAACCATGCATTCGCCCCCTGGTGGGTGGCTGACTACTGAGTTGAGAAAATGCTTAATTAGATATGCAGCAGAGCCCACATTTTAAAATGTATATCGCTGATGATGAGGTTGATTTAATTGTGGCAGCTAAAATCATGATGACAATTAAAATTTGATTAATTGTGCAGCCCTAGTTCCTGTAGTATTTTAGTGGGTTATTTTCGGATTTAAAGTGACAAATAAATTAACTGATAAAGGCTAGGATTTTATCAGAGGGGGGAAAAAAATCACTTTGCAGAGGTTAAGGCAATATAACAGAAAATGAGATTTGACAGACTATGACTGACAGACAGATGGACGGAGCTCTGATTAGCAGTGGCAACATGATTTTTTTTTTTTTAAACAAATGCTATGATGTAGAATCAAACTAAAAGTAAAAGATGTGGAAGTGGGAAGACTTAAAAAGATTTCCAAGCAGGAAAAGGCAAGTTGAGCTGTTTTCACCTATATTTGTACATTAGTTCATTTTCATGCACATTATCTGCAGCACTGATGCGTTTTATTACAACTCAGTCCCGTAATTCTATTTACAGCTACAAAAACTCATTTCAGTGTTTGGTATCACTCTAAACATTCATTTTGTTTAGACAACCGTTTTGCAGGAAAAAAGCAGAGATGGATCAAACGCAAGAACATCCACGTGAAGATAAAAACAAGGACAAAGCTGCTAAATTCCAGTCATTACTCAGTGTGGATGTGCAAATCACAACTTATTATTATCCTGTAAATGAACCACAAACACAGTAAAGCTCTACATTACAACATTTTTTCCCATTATGGACAGTTTAGAGAAAAGGTTAAGTAAACTAATAACGGGAAAAAGGAGGTGTAACTAAATATATATGCAGAACTATATTTATAGTTTATACCAGAGCAGAATTAGCCTTAAGAAGCACAACGTAACTTCATGTTCTGAGGTTATTAGAGTGTTTGTGTCTGTTTAGCACTATGGGCAGACGCTGAGTCAGTCCAGTACAATAGCGGAGGCCGGAGAACTGAATCTGAAAAACAGGCAGAAATAATCCTGATGGGCAGGTCATTATCGTCAGGGTGTCTGCACCCAGCGGCTTATTCTCCAACTGGCGTAATGAATCAGCAACACACATCTCAACAGCTCCTCAGATCTTCTGTCAACATTTAGACCACAACGTTCTCACAATCTGAATTCTGATATGAGATGAGTCGTTGTTAATGAGGCTGTTCTTTTACAGCCTATGACAGAAAGTGAAACTACAACAAAACTGAGAAAACACCAAGAGTTTGCAGCTGAATGCAGGTTATTTTCCTTTGTCAAATGTGCTAGATAACACAATATGTTGGGGTTGTGAATTATAATCTTTTTTAAATGAAAAGGGGAATGTTACGACTTTTTCCTGACAGACAGTGCTGATATTACTGTTTGTTACTTTTTGTGTGATTTAGTCTGCACCAGTCAAAGTGAGAGAAAATAATTCTTAAATCTTTAATACCATCATCGTATTTTGTTAAATCAACTCATATGACTGAATTTGTTTTATTTCAAGAGTCCGACTTTAATATGACACTAATTTAGGATTCACTGATTGCTAAATTCTGCGCATATACCAATTATTTTCTTTTGCATTTTGTTTTTATGTATCCCCCTTCAGAAAGAAGTGTTCGTTAAAACCAGAAAGAGGTATTGTTTTAAAGTCTTTTTAGATCTTCATCACATACAAAACATACAATTTCATGAGACACATTCATGTAACAACATCAGTGAAAAGGCATCTTAAAAAAGCAATACCAATGTTGACCAATATCAGCTAATACCAATGTTTGTTTGATACTTTGCACCAAAAGACAAAAACATAATTTTTCCGTGTACAAAGAAGAGAGGAAATGTGTCACTCCTATAATAAAATTGCATTTACATTTGGAATTCAAGCAAGGGCAAACCTTTAAAGTCTTAAATAAATACTGATAACTTCTCAATTGGACAATATTAAGCTCCGAAACTATTATATTAAACATATTTAACTTACTTAGAAAATTAGTGACCGTTTAACTGAACATGTAAGTGAACACAACAATGAAGAAAAGATAATTAATGAGAATCATTGAAAAACAGAATAACTGGTCAATATGTCTACAAATGAACATCAAAGAAACCATCAAAAATTGCTCTTTTTATATTTTGAGCTACTCTATCCTGAAAGTCAGTAATTGTAGTTGGGTCACCTAATATTAGCCATCAGCTACAAACAAGTTTCGTTAATACTGTTTGTTTGTTTTAAATTTGACCAGATTGGTCAATTCATTGTCAACTGCTGAATTAAATGAATATTATTTTAATAGTTGATAAATTACAGGGTAGCCTGCTTGCAGGTTTGAAGAGGACAAATTTATGACTTTTTTGAGACATTTTTCAAGGCATTTTGGTCAAATTTCAGACCTTCCGTTCACATAAGTAGCAGTCCAGTGGGCCTCATGATTACTGAGTTGATCAGTCTTAACCAAGTCTCATTTCCATTTGGCCATTACTAATGTTTGTGCAACAGATATTGAAGCTGCTAAAGTTTATAACTGTACCCGTCCACCTATGAATGACTGTTAGAGGCTCTACTTATTACCTTACCCTGTTAGGAAATGATCAACACTAATTACACATTTGACTAATTCTTTACATAGATTTTTAAACCTAATACGATATCATTTATTGTGTCATTGGAATTTTTAAGATCTTTGATTGTTTAATTTAAGATGATTATCAATTTAAAGGATAATTCAAGCCTTAATTTAGGACAATCACATGTATGCTAAGATTTTTTAATGATCCACATATACACCCTGAATGAACAATTTTTAAGAATTAAATAGTACAAATTCTCCAATTCCACCTCTTTAAATGTAAATAATTTCTAGTTTCCTTCCTCCTTTATGACAGTGAACTGAATATCGAGGTTTGTGGCCAAACAAAGCCTTTGATGACAAGGACTTTGGAAACTAATCAGAATTACTAAGTATCTTATGGATCAAACAATAATCAATTTACTGAGACATATTAATGGACAACGGAAATAATAATTTGCTGCAGCCCTTCCACATATTAATCAGCCTGGGTGAAAAGAATTTGTATTGTCTATGTAAATCAAAAAAAAAAAAAAAAAACCCAACAAGAACAGTCTATCACTTATTTACATCATGCTGTACAAGTGTCAGATTATGTAAGGTCTGGACGTGTGACCCAAACATAGCGCAATACTGAAGCACAGAACAGGGAACCAGAGGGAAAAATATTTGGCTCAATCGGTCTTTCTTTGTGCATCTGGACAGAAGAATTCATCCATGTCACATGAGATGAGTCTGAGGGAAAAGCACTGACTTGTGTTCGGTTTTGCAAAAAGTATGTTGTCAAGTTACAAAGTGCAAAGCAACAAATGTATGCACATTCTGTATGCACTAGTTATAATTGGTAATAATTTCAGAAGCCTCAAGAATTAGAGTTGAACATTGAGATTAATTCCTAATGATATTTGTGCATTTCCTAACATTTTATTCATGAAGCAACTGACTAATCGGTAGAATGATCACCTGAATAATTTAGAATGAAAACAATGCTGACGTCCTGTCCTCCAATTAGGAAGAAACGAATCAATAACCTCAGCTTTTTTTGTCAATTTCTCCCAAAACCATGTGAGTTGGTTAAAAAGATAGATACACGCCCTGAAATGATCCCCTTTGTTGATTCACACAAGTCGTTGCAGTCCAATTGTCTCCCTGTTATCAATTAAGTGCTCTGTCATGGGGCTGTGGTGTGGAAAGTGGATTTAACAGGGCTGTTTTTCTCCCTGAGCATCTTGCCGGGATAGACAGGTCAGTGGCACAAACATGAACCAGCCTCAGGAGAACACAAAGGACCTTTATGCAGCCCAGAGCCTCCGTGTACACTCTGGAAATTACATTTGGCTGTGTGCGCTGTTACCAACAGCCTCCTGTTCTGCTTTGTGAATATCTTAAAGTAAAAGAGCCAGTTTAAGGAACTTTTTTAAATTAAACCAGACTTTAGTGTATGGTCAGCAGATTAGTGTTTCTGAGTTTGAATATTGAGAGAAATGCTGATACAAAGATAAATAATATACAGGTCTAGATAACTCTCTTCATTAAAAGGGGGTAGGGCCTATTTGTAGTATTTCTACTTTTAAATATTGAAAGAACTGCTAAAAAAATTTACACCAGCAGTATTTAGAATAAAGAAGGTGTGAAGTTCTGTCAAAGATGCCAATTGTATCGGTTTGTACAGATATGAACTACATTTCTTTCCTTTATTCGTGTGACCACTAGAGGGAGTAGTGAGTCATTTTGCCGATCTCACACGATAAAGAAAAATACCACCACAAGGACTTTGACCAAAGCCTCAGAAAGTGACCAAACAGGATGAGAACCACTAAGAAACAACTCTTAGAGTCAAAGAAAGTGACTGTGATAAAAGATAAAAGCACTGTTGTTTTCTCTACTGGACACAGTTGTGAATGAAAAAAATGGAGTTTGATGTTGAAAGAACAGCATTTCATCTATACGTCTGAGTGTGATTGCCAGGTTCATGAAGGCATGAAGTTATTATGGGATGTTATTATCTTTGATAAGTTGCCGTTTGTTGATCTACAGTTCAGACTAAACTGACAGTTCCGACCTTGTTTGGTTGATTCTAAACAGATCTTTAGTTCAGCTACTGACAACACAGAGGTAATTTGTGATTTTACTGTAAGTGTTTTCGGTCTAAAAACAGAACTAAGCTAACAGAGCTATAATGTAAACTATCAGCAGACAGCGTGTGAAGATTATAAGACAGTGTTATTTTGAGCGCCTGTTAAAATCAATGTCTTAAGAGTTTTAATCTGAAGAGGAAAACTTGATATCACAATACAGATATGTGGAAACAATGAGCTTTATACTTTATTCAGTGAGTGATACATTCTGTGGATACATAGCATTTGATTCATTGATGATGTTGGTCCTAAGTGTTTTCTGATCCCAGACTTGACATTGTTGTGGAGAGTTTAGAATATCAATAATACACTGAACCGCTTTAAAGGTGCAGGAGCCAAAATAAGATCTTGGTCAGAAAAACAAAATAATAATAGCAAGATCAATGAAGCCAATTGGTAAGACCATAGAAAACATAAGATCCTTTTCCAAGCTTCTGTAATCAGGTAGAGGATTAAATTCCTCTACCTGTTGGTAAAAAGTCATGTGAAGAATTGGGTAGATTTCTTGTTTCATCTCAGACCACTTGTATTACAGTTTGCTAAAAGATAATGAATATTTGCTCAATAACAGCTATCAAAAGCTGCTATTTCAGTGCTGGTAAAATGATATGCAAATATTTACAGAAACATTTCAGTGTTAAGGCCAAACTTTCACTGATTCAGCCTTTTAAATGTAAAGCGTTCTTGATGAGTAAATAAAATACTTGAGCTGAAGAGATCAACCTTGGGCAGTGAGTAGCTAAGTATAGAAGTTATCATTCTGTGCTTAAACAAGGAAATTCTAAACAGAAATCAATGTAAGCTTTATGAGATGTTAAAGTTATGATCCACAAGGTTTTAATTGAATCACTCCAAATTGTTGGTTAAAAAAATTGCATATCTTTCATTGTATTTCCAGTAAATCTGTTGTAAGTAGTACATAAGAGTCAACTTACCCCAGCCCAATTTCAAGTACTGAAATACTCGCTAAAAACCATTAAATCTTTCCATTCGAGAAGACATCAACTCCAAAATTAGAACATTTTGCCTTGAAAAATGTCTCTTGATAATAGATTTGTTGTAGCTCAAACATCAGCGAAGCTTTCAGGCACAGATGAAACATGGTGACAAGGCGGTGAGTGCAGCACAGTGTGACTGAAGGGTCGAAGAGGCCAAACTGTGAAAATACTGACCCAATTTGTCTCACCTGAGGCAGGCCAACCGGAGTGATGAAAGAGCAACAACTACATGCTATTTAAAATGTTAACAGACAAGGAGAAAAGGTTGATGGGATTCAGATCACTAAAGCCTGAACTCTTCTACATTCTGTTGTAATTTCTCTTTTTCCTACAGGACATAGAAATATTTTAATAAAGTCTACTATCACTTACACTGAAGACACATTAGAAAGTGAGTTCCATAATGTCCAGTGAAATTTGAAACTGTGAAATTACTTACAACAGCTTCAATTTGTGAGTATGATTTAGCTGTTTTTAAGTTGATCTGATTGCAAAGATTCATTGACACCGAGAGGTGAGAGGAAAACTAACAAAATGGAAGTTGCTATGTCTTATTTTTAAGGTTTTCATTTTTTTCCATTGTTAATTTAGGTTTGTAGTGTCTTATGAGTTTTAAAACGTGCATTTTCCACAATAATCTCGCATTTAACTGACAAAAAGATTCCTAAACAATAAAAATATGACTTTACCACCAAACATGTGTCACCCTAGTTTAACTCTCTGAGACAGAAAACAGTTTTGATCTCTGCTGGTTTATTTAGTTTTTCTTAAGTACTAGGTCAAACATCATTTGATTCAGGACAACCTCAATGTCATGGTTGATCATTGATTTATTTATTTCAATAATATACCTTTGCATTGGCTGAGAATCAAAGAATCAAATAAGGAAAATAATGTAAAATATTATGTTTTAGTGTGTAAACTACTTGATGTTTTTTATGTTAGTAAGTGGCATATACGGCAAATGTTTACGAATTCCAAGTGAACTGTTGTCTAATCTTTTGTAAGCACATTACAGCCATTATCTCAAATTAAGATATTATAGTGTATCAGTGCTTCCTAATGTGAGGGTCTAAACATTTTCACCATAGTGTGTCTCAACGTCCAAATAAGGCCTATGTTGTATGTCTGAAAAGCTGACAAACTCCACTACCTGATCTTCTAAGCATCAGGGTACAATTAGTTCAAATGTTATTGAAAAACAACTATTGTACCCACAGATGTTGGTCTCTGTGTTTGTAGTTTAAGAGTAATATTTTAATATTTTATCTCGTAGCTGTGTCAATAACCTCTTGGCCAAACGTCAATTTTTACTTCTACTAAAGACCGTTTTATTTATTTAGAAGAATGACAAAATGTAATTGTTAGACTTAATCCCCATATGAATCTCAACACAAACAAAAAGGAAGTTAGGATGGCTCGCTCCTTGAATACATCCATCATCAGCACTGGGGTGGGGGGGTTAAATTCCCATCAGTCAAGTCAGTTTCTAGATTTACCAGCCTGGCATAAAGGGGTGAAAGAATTCCAGTGACAAAAACCTCTTTCTCTGTTTATAATGACTCCTGTTTTTGTTCTTTAAAAAAGAAAAAAAAAAAAGCTTAAAAATTAATAGGATATGCTGCAACAACAGTGAAGACATGTTGAATAAATAAACCTGCTCTTTAACAAAACATGAATTTGCCCTCATTCATTCATTCATTCACTTACATTTTACAAACCCATCCTTTAGATCACTGTAAATGTATTCTTTAAAAATCAACACACCTCCCCCTAAAGATGATTAACCTGTACTTGAATTATTACGAAGATGTGTTTTAAGATTGTCTGAACTTATATTTTTATACAATGCAAGTGTTTCCTAACAAATTGCAATTCTTTTGAACAATAGTGAAGTTATTCTTTAATTTTTATTCTTTAGTTATTAGTGTGTCCTTTGAAAAAACCGTTATCTTCAATAAAATATGAATTTGCTGTTTAGGTATTGGGTTAAAATGGTGTGTGGTACTGTCATTTAAAAATAGTAAACCTATCTTTAAAACTCGGGAACCTGTCCATTAATTGTTATGAGTTATTAATTTAAAAATAGGGTGTCCCTGCACTTGAACAGAATGTGAATTTATTCTTTAAATACTGTGAACTAGCTAATGCTTAGGAATTTGGTGAACTTGTCCTTTAAGCTCAATTTAAGTTTGACTGCAGCAATAAGGTAACATCACACAGGCATGATGCAGAAAGCTGCAAAATAGCTCATGCTTCCTCGGAAAACTAATCTTCCAGAAGCTGCCTATATCCCGCCACGACCCATCTCATCATCTATGTAATCGATGATATTGATCTGGGTGATCGGAGCGGCGCAGGGCTGCTGTCTGAGGGCTGACCACTGACTGCTGCCTGTCGTAAACAACTCGCAGAGAACAATGGGCAGGGTTGGGTTTACTTTATCCGATTATAAAAACACACCGGCATCCTTTCCCTGGCTGCAAGTACACCGCTATAACACCAACAGAAAAGGCATTTAAGCCCAGAACGAAATGCTTAAAGCACCATCATCCCCTAAATCAATCACCGGTCTGTCCAAAAACAAATCAGTCCAGCCGCCGAGAGCTCAGCTAACGTTAGCAGAGCGGCGACCCGGACTCGGTCGGGGATTCATCCCGCCTGTCAGCCGCGTTCAACCAGCTGAGAGTTGAGCCGAGCAGCCCGTGTTTAACAACCGGAGACATATGTGTTCATATTCGCTGGAAGAAAAACACATGAGAGCTAAATAACGGGAGCTGTTTACCTGTTAGAGTAGCTGCACTCCACAGGGCGCCGCCATCTTGGACACCTCACAGCCCATCCCACCGCAGTCCCCCTCCGCTGTCGGACTGTGTGCAAACTAATCCCGCAAGTTAGCGCCGCAGGAGTCCCATCCACAACTTCTACAGGGGGTTAAAACAAATAAGAATGCACAATAAGTTTATTGAATGACATCTATTAAATCAGATGTTGTATTTTCACAGATACTGCGCACAATTATTTGCTTTATTACGAAGCTAAGATTGTTTTCCTCTCATTGGTGGAAGGATGAAGAGTGTAATGCGGTTTCGCGTGACCCACATGTGAAGAGCGCACGCGCACATTAGATTTTTCTAATCAGGTAGTGAAGTAATCGATAAGATCAGCACTGCCAATATAGCTGATGATTATATAATCAATTAAAACTTGTGTCACAATGATGAGAAACTGATTTAAAGTTTTGTCATGAAAAATTAAGTTGTAAAGTCTACAAAACAATTAAGGATTTAGATTATTCGGGGGAAATTTAACACATTTTAGACACATTTTTCAAACAACTTTGTTAGTTAGATATAGAGTATTTTACCTCTTATAATACTTTTTAGATGAAGAATATTTAAAGTTATGCAAACTATTTCAAAAATCTAAATGGGTTGTTTCATTTTTTGTTTATCTAGGGATATTCAAATCCAATCCTCAAGTAGGTAATCTACATGTTTTCAATATTTCCCTCTTCCAGCACACCAGGAAACCATTATATCATTATCAGTCTTCTGCAGAGCTTATTGATGAGCTGATAATTTACTGAAGCAGGTGTGGTGGAAGAGGGAAATATTTAAAACATGCAGGATACCGGCCCACAAGGACCAGATTTGAGTACTGTTGAGTGGCTGATTTTATCATTAATTTCAATTATTTTTGATAGATCATTTAGCTGAAATTTTGTATTAACACACACCAAATATAAAAACCAAAGAGGACAGAAAATAACAGCGACCTCAAAATAATAGATAAATACCAGTACAATAAACTCTCAGTAAAGACAAAACAGCATTAAAACCAGACATAAGACTGAACACCAAGTCATCCAGTCATGTTCTAAAACTCAGTTTAAGATATTTAAATGTACTCCTCTTTCCAGTACTCAGTGATAGTGACTTTTACATTTCAGCTGGGAAAAGTCCAATTCTGAAGAGTATAATTTAACTGTCTAAGAGTCCCATCTAGTGGACACTGTTAACTCTGAGATGCACGGCCTGTTGGTACAAGTGGAGATGGTGGAAATACACCTTATTATTATGTGTGGGGTTTTTTCTTCAGTTTCTCCCCTATCTGTATTTTATACCCATAATATTAACTTAAAATGCAATATTATTGACACTAGCCAGTCAGCAATACACAAATCAGAGCATATTTCATGATTATGACCAAATAAATAAACATTTTGGTGCTATTTGATAAGATTCACATACATTTATTACCTTCACAGTTGTTTATGTATTCCACTGGTCAGTAATGTTGTTACAGCTAAGAAAAAAAGCACCTGATTTTCTCAACAAATCTGACCACATAAGTCAGATTCTGGGCTGATGCATAAAGCAGAACTCCCACCTCCAACATCAAACTAAAGGAATGTGATCTGTTCATCAACTCAATGTGGTGAGAAATCACTTAAGTGGATTTTTACTTTAATTTGTCAGCTATGTGTTTAAACCCACAATGTTATACCTTTATGGATGTTTATTTACGACACTGATCAACAATGACTTTGCTAGATAGATGGATAGATAGATAGATAGATAGATAGATAGATAGATAGATAGATAGATAGATAGATAGATAGATAGAT
>JAPSES010000081.1:300946-315927 GCA_029822895.1 Maxillicosta whitleyi | reverse complement strand
AGTTTACAGTCTTATTTACACTTTTTACTGACCACTGATGCCATTTCTGTTCCTTATTTATAATGATGTCTATTTTGAGTTTATCCCTGAATAAACAGGTCAGTTTATTGTTGCCAACCATTGTGTATTATTCAAACTCACCTAATTTAACTGGCTAACTGTTATCAACAGTACTAAAACCCTTTAAAGAAGGAAAGAAGGAAGGAAGATGAATAACTTTAAATTTCAATACATGCTTGTATAGGCCGGTATCAGTATCGGTATCGGATCGGAAGTGCAAAAACCTGGATCGGGACATCCTTAGACTAGTGTAATATTTGCTCAGTAAGCTTTAATTCTCTGGCCTGAACAACCTTGTAATGATGCGCTAATCCCAGGTAATGATGATGTTTCTTCCATGTGTTTGGTAGAAGTGGAGCTTGTTCTCTGACCACCTTATTTCTTAAACTCTTAGGCCTGTTTGTGGGATCCTCCTCCAAGTGTCCTCATGGAGAGTGTTTTTTCTTCCGTTTTCATATGAGACTATCTCTTTATTTTAATTTCTGCTACTATGCATCATGGATTCATAACATCCTAAATAATTTTCATTGCTGGCTTCAGATTTTTAAGTAAAAGCTGGAAAATCACATGTTTGTTTTGCAAAGTTCTTCACCTGTTTTGCTGCCATCTCTTCAGTTCTTGGTTATTTGCCAGAATATTTGCCCGTGGAACAACACCCACCCTTATATAGTGGAAAAGTGACATGTGCAATGACAAACAATCGGCTGATTTTGGGTCAACTGTGATTCATCACTCGGTAGTTATCTGCTTTACAGCATGTGATACATCTAGAGTAAAAAAAAAAAGAAAGATAAGAGGAAGTTGCAGCAAAGTTTTTCATTTCATACAATCACATGTTAATCAGCAGTCACCTCTGCATTCAGGCTGCTGTGCAGTGGGGTTTTTTTTGTGTGTTTTTAAAATGATCCACTCTTTCCATTCAAGAAAAGTTGGAACATGCGACACATTTTTTTCAAGAATCTTATCTAACCAGACTTTTTTGATCCTAGATGTTTGAGAGCCGGCCCATCTGGTCACGGAACGCTGTCAAGGCCAACATTAACATCCACCCTGATAAACTGAAACTGCTGCTCCCTGTATTCGCCTACTACATGGTGAGACTGGGTCTGTCTCTAAAATAGGAAAAATATGTGTGTATGATAAATGTAAATATGTGTGTGTAAATGTGAATGCTCTAAAACGCGCTTTTTCGGACCAATTGTGAATCAGTGTTTATTTTTTTTGTAGGTGACAGGGCCATGGAGGAGCCTGTGGGTGAGGCTGGGTTATGACCCCCGAAAGACTGCAGAAGCAAAATCGTACCAGCTCCTGGACTTCAGAATCCGGTGCAGCACAAAGCATGGTGAGACAGGACAGGAAAATCAAATAAACATAATTTAATCAACTTAAATTTTATAAATATTTTTTTTCTTTTTTCACTTTTTTAGGAATATTCGATGACGTGCCAGTGAAAGCCAAGAGGAGTGCCCTGAACTACAGTCTGTCCATTACAGTCAACAAAGCAGGTGAACTTTTGGACCAGATCTGGGTCCACATACAGTATATACATTACCCCATATGCAAAACAGACCCACAAGCATGAAATGAACGTCTGTGCCAATTCACATTCAGATTAACCCTCTAAGACCTAAACAGCTGCTGGTGGCCAAAAGCATCTAACCCCAACTTCTGAACCACAAATCCTATCAATACATCTAATTAATTCAGGTCAAAAGTTTTTCAGGTTTTCATCATCATAGACACTTGTTTTTATGTTCAATTAATACAACATTTTCTAGATAAAGCCACATTTTCTTCAGTTTTCTCTGTTTTGATGTGGTAACCCTCAAATTGACTTAACTTAAATACCTGATTTTTTGCTAAAAATGCAAAATGTGGAAGATAATAATATAATAAAAGGAGATAAATAACTTGGAAAAAGGTTAAGTATGAAGGCGAATTCATTTGAAAGTCTTTTTCTTCAGGAGATACATTAAAAAAAAACATGATGTGTTTGTCTGAGGCCTACAGTAGAAGTGCTCTAAAGTTGAAGTCACAGTGTTATGATCGCCCCCTGGTGTCAGAATACAGTATAACACGTAAACCTCATTCTGTCCATGTCAGTCAATGAGACGTGTCCAGCTAACAGTGCACATCCAATAAATGGTTCCCAAAAGTGATTTCTGTCATTCAGGCTGAAAGGTCTTTCTCTTGTACCTTTATATTTTTCAGGTCTTAAAATGTTTTTATATAGTATTTGTACATTCAGAGTCAGTTCAGTTTGTGTTTTATTGTCTTTTGTATGTGATGTAATTGAAATATAGGGACAGAATAAGACTTTAACAACACAAAAAATACACAAACACATTGTTTATGGAAAAAAGGGAAATAACCAAATCCAAGATTTCCACATTCGCTCTAGTCCCAATTTAGTTCGACAAATTACTAATCCCAGTCCAACTCAGAATTCTATTTTTCTTTTTCCTTAAAGATGTAGCATTTTTTTCAGTTTAACATAAAATTCCACTCAGTTTTTCAAGTTTTCAATCGAAGAGTAAATACCTACACACTTCAGCATTCATTTGTTTGATAAGTGTGTTCGTTTTTAACTGAAAACATAAAAGTGAATATAACGAGGAACATAATCCTCTCAGCATGACCTTCATTACTACTAAATATCTCCGTCTACACAGCAACACAAATCCAACTCCAAATGTGTCCAAGGTCTCAGACAAACCATAGTTGCTGTTGTCCAACCTGTGGACACTGTGGATAATACTGGACGTAGCAGACGCATCTGTCATGAGGATGAAGCAGCAACAATAACAAGTTCAATTTGAATTTTAAGTGTTGGTTTAGGAAGTGATGTGGATTTGTCCATAACACCGGTCCGGTCCATCTCCCAAAGGTATCGGCGCTGGCCTCGATATACTGTAGATGACCAACATATACACCTGCATTTGATGTTTCAGGTGCAGATTCATTATAAAAACATATAATAGACATGAACAAATGGTCGTGTGGCGTTTTCCAAGCTTTACATTTTGGTTGAAATCACAGATACACCAGGGTTTCATTAAAAAGCATTAAAAGTCATTCAATAGATTTTGTGAAAATTAAGGCCTTAAATGGCCTTAAAAGCATTCAATTTGACATCCAGAGGCATTAAAAAATTAAACATATTTGATGGAAAAAAGCATAAAAGGCATTATTCGTACCGTATTTTAATTATATAAACATTTAATAAGTATAGTGCGGTGATTGACAGACGGAACCCTTTAATTGGCAATGGTTTATGGCCAATACACGAAGTCAAAACACCAGATACTTGGAATGCAGTGTGCTGTGAGCATCCTCATGCTGTGGCAAAAGAGCGGAGGGAATATTAGCACTTTCATATTCTCAGTTTTTATGACCTCAAATAGAGTTTATGTGGACAAAAGCCTCAAACATAGAATAAAATTGCTGTATTCTTATGCGCATGGCATTGAGTGGATGAAATAAAAACAAGATAAGGCTGGAAAGATATTTGCCAACATGATTTTAATAGCGTTTAATGTCCTGTAAAATAGATGATAAATATTGGGATGGTTTAACAATACTGAAGTTGTCAAAACTACAGGAGCTAAAATCAGAGGCAAAACACCAGAATCTGGGGGTGAATGGAGAACAATAGGAGAATTATCAGCTCATGAAATGCACCGTCAATCATTTACAGACACTATATTTATTGCTGTATAAATTCTGGTATTTTTACAGCCTTGATGAACTCTGACTTTAATTAACTACAACAAGATGATCTTAATCCTTCTCTCTCTAGGTCCACAGCCGGCCAGTGTGATGGATCTTCCAGCTCAGGAGGGTCCGAGCACCAGCAAGGAGTCGAACCTTCAAAAATACCAACTGAAGGTCAGAACAGGTCCATGATCCGCATCATGTAGATCAGGGGGTCAAAGTCATTTTAGTTCATGCATCAAATACTACAGTGGCCCAGAGAGGCAAAAGCCCAAGAGATTATCCACTTTAAGAAAAAAAAGGAGATTAGGATTTATTTAAAGAGAAGTATCTGAAAAATAAATGTACCCCCTAAATACAAATACATTTGCATGAAAAAAAATCTCACAAAAAAAACTTTTAATAGCAAATTCATTTGTACAAATAAATAAAAATAAACTTGTATGATTAGAAAAATAATAATCTCCTTCCAAAAATATAGACTTCTACAAAAAAAAGTGTTTCTAAATAATATTGAGCAACATCAACAAATATAATAAAGAAAATATAAAACTTAATATGCCTAAAAAAAAAAAACCCTTCACTTTTTAAATAAAGTTTATCAAAAAATAAAGAAAAAAAAAAATATCATCCACCTTTTCAATTAACGGGGGCGCTGTTTACCCAAAAGGTTTCTTGGGACACTACAAAAGGAAGAAGGAAACCACAAAAATAAAAATATTGGCAGAAATTTTTAAGACCTTCAGCTAATGTGGCTAATGCTAAGAAAGTAACCCACCAGAAGCAGAGGTTGGTGTGGTAAAAATAAAGTTATTTTAAAAATATTTTAGAAAAAAAAATATTATAGAATTTTTTTTTTAATTTAATGTACAATTTTTGATGTTGCTTGATTTTATTTTGAGGGCCATTTTTGTAGAACTCAATTTAATCTGAGGAGATTATTTTATTTAAAAAAAATATACAATTTTATTTTTTTTTAAATAATTTTTCTCAGTATTTTTTCATGCAGGTGTATTTTTAGTTAAGGGGTATATATATATATTATAATAAATCTCTTTTTTTTGTCTTATAGTGGATAATTTTTGCGGCTGTTGCACCTCTGCCCCACCACAAAATACAACCCAGTATGATTTCAAGTGGGCTGATCCAGTAAAATAAGAAGAGTGACAAAATTAAAACTATATTAAAAAAAGTATTTATGTCTAAAAGGTTTCCTTAAAAATATCAATAATCTGAACAACTTGAAAAATCTTAAAAAAAAATACATGCAATTTTAGCAACAGTATGTTTCAGTTTATCACAATTTCCAGAATACAGTGGATCTGCACACACAAAACATTAAGAAACGGACAGGATATAGTTGAAATTGTTCTGAACGTGGAATGTTGTAGTTTGACAAATGACAGTGGGTGTTAGTTCTTTTTATGCTCAGTAAATCATATATTTTCCTTAAAATGTCGCTTTTTCTTCAGTTTTGATATAATTACATTTGAATTTACACTGAAAATCTACATGATAAATAAATGAAATAAGAGAAAATACCAGATTTTTGGTGTAAAATGTAGAGGATAACATTAAATAAATGAGTTACTTAAGAAAATGTAGGTAAAATTAATATGAGAGTTACCACAATGGTCTTTAAAAGTTAAATTAAAGACAGTGTTAAAAGAATAAAAAAAAAAAAAATGGACTTATCACAGCCTTATATTACATTATTATATTATATTACAAGCTATAGGCACACCTGGGATTTGAACTGGCAACCTACTGCTCATAAGTCTGCAGTGTTAACTAATGTTAACCACTAAGCTATCCACAATTTATACTTAATGTCCAGATGAAATGCCTCAAAACTATATGAATATGCAAAAACGGTGTAAAATGTCAAATAAATGAGAAGGTTGACATGTCTGAGTGAGGATAGTAGAGTTATTGTCATCTTTAGGAGAAGTACTCAGACCTTAATAAAACAGGTGAGATCATTGAGCTTTAGAATAATGAAAAGTGTCCATTATTTGACCCACCCACAAACATAAACACTGTGGTTCCGCCTCCACAGGACTCGTTCTACATCTTCAGAGAGGGGATGCTGCCTCCACACAGACAGATGTTCTACCAGCTCTGTGATCTACACGTGGACAGGTAAAGCATGTGACCCGTACACTGTAAATTCACTGTTTCTGTCAAAATATTCCTTTAATATACATATATGTTTAAGAAATAAACCAAAACGAGCCTCCTGGACAGAAACAAACCATAGGAACCTGCTAGCAGAAAGTCCTAAACACCCTGAAATACAGTTTAATTAAGTACTAACGCAATTTGTAAAATAATCACAGAGCTTTAATGGTAAAATTCAAAGCATAAAAAAAATAATGTCAGCTGTTTTGTCTCATTTTCCATCTTTACTTCCATTAAAAATCAGCAGATTGTGTTTTATTGCTGTTTGAACTGAGCTTTTTTTTTTTTTTTAAGTCTACAGATTATCAATACAATCCTACTGATGGTTTTTTTAGGATGAAATATAAGTGACATAACAAGAGAGAAAGAAGAGAAAAGCAAATCAAGAACAGCACCTGTATTGTATACATTCAAACAAGATCAAGTCTCTCTTTATATGACAGCCATTTTCCCCACTTTTTATCAAACAAGTCTTCTTTTACTTTCGATTTATATGTAAGTCGTTCCATCTCCAGTATATCCTCTATGATTGACATCCATTGTTTAATATCAGGGGGATCAGGCTTTAGCCAGGTTTTAGTAATGGTCTTTTTCCCAGTAATGGTCTTTTTCCTGTATGCACTGATCCATCCAAATGTCCGAGGTACAGAACAAGACAAGAATTAGGGATCACATAACCCAACACATTACAGAGAACTGAGTGAACACTCCTCCAGAAGGACTGTATATTTGTGCACTTCCAAAAGATATGTGAGTGATCTGAATCTATGTCATTAAGTTTAAGTTGTTTTTACACATATCCAGATTCAAAAGAACAAAATAAGTCAGATTATCAGTTATATATGCTTAAAGACATCAACAGATTCAGGAGAAATCCAGGAGTGTTAATCTGATAATGATTACAGTCTGAACAGCCCCTACGGTGGAGTGTTTTAAGTGTCATCTTAAGGCTCACTTTTATTCTGTGGCTTTTAACTCCATGTAAGTTGCATGATCCTCTCTGCCTTCTATCTGTCTGTCAGTCCGTCCGTTAATTGTTTTAGTGATATAAATAGAGTGGGTTGGATTAGAGTATTATTGTGCATGTAAACAGGCTCAGTGTTCCAGGATATTGACGATTCCTCTTCTTCTTATCGATCTATTTGTACGTTCAGTATCCAAAAGGTGATCAATGAGAATAAAGGTGAGGAGCAGGTGTGTGACGAGCGAGACGGCTGGTGTCCTATCGGCACCAAGGACAAACTGAGAGACATCATCTCCGCCATGATCATGAAGATCATCCGAGCACAGAATCCATGTAAGACCCACATAGTGACCTGAAGTAACCAAGTACTTCAGGTCACATTCTTTACTATGTCTAAATCACAGGGAAATACTGCACTTTTTATTCCAATTTTACCCATTCATTTTACCTAAACATTTCACACATTAAATACAAAAACAGTTTATGTCAGTTCTGAAGGTTGGGTATTTTCAGATTCACACTCATCAAGATTCATTGTTCATTATGTAATTAAGTATATGAATTTTACACATTGAATATTTCTCAGCTGTAGAAGCAAAACTACTGTGTGGTTTGTTTCCCTTCATGTTTCAGATTTGCAAAGTTATTAGCGTCAACATGTTTTTGAGCTGAAAGTTAAGTGAAGGTAAACCTGCATGAGAAAATTTAATGTATGATTAGGTCAGTGGGGTAGAAATGAGGCGATATTTGTTATTTATTAGTTTATATTTTTATTTATTCAGGGACAAAGCATTAATCCATAATACTGTTCAAGTGCCAGAGTTTTCAACTGTTGTCCCGTTGCCAGATGTTGAAAGTCAGTAAAGCAACAAAACAAAATCCAAAGTTTGCGCAGAGAAAGTGGACAAAACAGTAAAACCATAACGGAATAAGCAGTGTGAATAATAAGGCACAACATCTTTACTGTCACATTAATATTCCACTGTTATCCAGGCGTCATGTAAACGGTGTATTTTGTTTGGATATTCGTAATGAGGCTTTCTCCAGTAGGAGCATTTTCTGACTAAAACATGTTGGATATGATATAATTCCTGTTTTCAAAAGATTGTTTGCACATGTATACAACACATTGCAATATGCAATATTTAAGCCTTTTAATGCAAGCTCCTGTTAAATGCAAGCTCCTGTTTCCCATCAGCTGGAGTAAAGACAAAGCCCACATGTCAGCAAAGAGAAGCACACCTACTATTACACATATGAAAAACGAAATCAACAGGTTTTTGGATATGAGCAAATATCAAAAAGCTGACCTTTTCAGAATTATCTTTCTTAGGCAAGAACGGAACATCTGCCACCTGTGGGGAAAAAGGGGGACTTTCACTGCAGGAATATTAGTGGAATACTCATTTATGTAGAAAGCCTTTTAGGAATACTGTCTGTTGGGATCAAGGAAATAATGAATGTTTTGTATGTGTTAATAAAGTCAGTGTAACCAAGTATTATGCAGACAAAGCACAAATGAGTGGGACAGTGTAAACAACTGGAAAATAACAGCAATCACCCATTAAAATAGGTCATTGATAACTAGTATCTTACAGACTACATGACCAAAATGTCCATAACTCTGTTTACAATGATTTGAGACTCATGCCTCAGAGCAAGAATCAATAAGTAATAATGTGTGTTTTTTTTTTTTCCAAATACATATAGGTTAATTCTCCTGTCAGTTCCCCTGACCACACTGCTCCTAATGTGTGCTATATGCTAATGCTAATGCTAGTCAACTGTGTGTGTATTTGGAAGGGTAAAATGCAGAGACCAAATTACCTACAGGGATAATAAAGCAAGTTATTCTTAACTTTTAAGTGTAATTAATAGGTTGCTCTGAGTCTCCTGATTCCAAATTACTCATACAAGGGGGCTTCAAAAAGTTAGTGGAAAAAGAATGTAGCTTTGACGTGGTTTAAATCACATGGCCCTCAGTTTTACACAGATGAACTTAAAGGCTGGTGTCACTAAAGTGCATTGACCTAGATGGACCTAGATATGGTGGGTTGTCCAATGACCGAAGGGTTGGCGGTAGTGCCTTGCATGGTACATTTGCATAGTAACCGCCTACTGGTGTACGAATGTGTGTGTGTGTGTGTGTGTGTGTGTGTATGTGAGGTTATGTAAAGCACTTCGAGTACCAAGGTGTAGAAAAGAACTATATAAGTGCAGTCCATCTACCATATGCTGAAAAATAAACATCATACCTTATACTGTGTTTTTCCAACTGTCCTTTTTCCACAAACTTTTTGAAACCCCCCAAACATAATTGAATTCCTTAAAAAAAAAGGTAAAATGTTCTTAAAATTAAAATGGGTTACTAAATCATCCGATTTTGAAATTGTACATTTAGCTATGAAAGCTGGTGATGAGGACAATGTCTTCACCAAACTAAATCACAGGTGCACCATTGTTGTTATTGCTGCAGCAGATTTCCTCTTAAAGGAAATTTAATGAACAAAACTAGACAGAAACTCCTCAACATCTAGGATTCGAGCAGTGGATGAACAGAGAAGACTGATTCTGTCATCTTGGTTTGATGTTGTTTGTATCCTGCAGCATTACCAGGAGTGCAGAAGAAACGCAGACGCAGCAGTCTGAGCGCAAACATCCCAAAGAGAGACGAAGACGAGGAGGAGGATGAAAACAAGGACGACGAAGAGGAGGAAGATGATGAGTTTCAGCCATCAGAAGGAAGTGAAAATGAGATGGAAACTGAGATGCTGGACTATATGTGACCATACATCTGCACTTAGTTTTGTGTAAAATGTAACATGTCTTCTTCTTCTTAAGCCCTTTGCTCCTCAACCTGTTGTTCTTTGAGCTCCAGATGTTTCGGAGCATGTTGAATACCACTGTTGCTTTGTTAATTCTGCTTCTAATGTCAGCGTCTGTTCCTCCAGCGGTGTCCACAACACTGCCTAGGTAGGTAAAGAGTTCTACCTCTTCTAGATCAGCGTTGTTTAAGGTTGTTGTTCTTGGAGTGGATCTTGAAAAAATGTAACGTGTAACTTTTTCTAAAATAAAAGTCAAACTTTGCACACTACATTCATTTATTTCATCTCTGCCATTTTTACACCAAACTCAAATCTCGATCTGATATAATTTCTTTGAAAGTTTGGTTAAATTAAGAAAAATATATAAGAAATTCTGAGCATTATCACAGTAATAAATAATAACAAATGTAGAGGGCATGGGTTTGAGGTGTGATATGAGACATAAAAAAGGCTTATCTTGTCGGAAAAGAGGCAGTGAAAGGTTTTATAACATGAAATATTGTCTCATCAGCGGCGGCAGCTGGTCTTTCAAAGAAGGGAAGCTTATTGTCAGTTTACATCATAAAATTTGTCAATTTATTCATATGTAAATTCTGTCCTCCGTTCCTTGAGAGGCTAACCAGTCGAGTGACGGTGTATATCTGAAAATACCTGTCAATCAAAACAGTATTCAGCCTTTCGATTCATCCTCCAATCATCACGCAGAAGCTCAGCAACAAGGCCAGCCAAAGCCCGCCCACATTGTGGCATCGTGGCGTTTATCCAATGACCATCGAGTTTCAAGACAATGAAAAAAACTCTGCTTCTATGCTCTGGTTCATATCGCAGTAGAGACACTGGAAATAAATGCCTAAATTGCTGAGCGCCGCCCATCATTAAAGCACATGAAGAAGAAGTTCTATTGGACAAATGCACGGACCATGAAAACAGTACCAAGAGAATGTAGGAAAAGTTAACAGTATCGACTCAGTAGACTTGTGATAAGTGGCTCATTCTGAATGAACTTGTCTTTGAGATGAACATGTTCTAACACTTTTGTAGTCAGTGAAATGTTAACACAACCGTACATATTTGATCATTTAATTTTGTAGTCTTAGAGAAATCACCTCTGTTTCTCATACATGTATGTCGCCTCTCATACATGATGGTATAAAGTAATTCTTCATGTGATTTTAGGCAGATGGATCACAATTATTAGTGTGTTACAATAATTATATGTGTATTATTTCACACTTTGATGACTACAGCAAAAATGTGACATAAATATCTCTGGATCATTTATCCACAGAGGCTGTATTTAATTTAGATTCAGATTCAGAATTACTTAATTAATTCCAGAGGAAATGGATTGTAACAGTTGCTCCATGCAGGTATAAGAATAAATAGCAGAAAAGAAATGGTCAATATTATAAAAAAAAAAAAAAAATCAAACTTTATGTATTCATATTCACATAATTTACACTTCCACATGCACTAAACAAATGTCAATATGACAAGTTAACAAAATACACATGAATAAATGCAAAATATTTATATTTCTGTATATATTCTTTATATATTTCACAACTTCATACCATTGCTGAAATAAAACTGGTACTAAATTCATTAAGAAAATTCATTAATTCATTTTTTCATGTAAGTAAATGTTACATTTTCTGTCATAATGCAGACCAAACTGAAGGCTGATTACTTTAATTGCATTGCATCAACTACAAAGTTTTTATGTTGCAGGGTGAGCAGATCACAAAAGTGCAAAGCATTGCATGTGACCCTTTTTAAGGTGATGATTTTGCAGGAGTCAGTGAAGCATTTTCTTTCCCTCTGCTGTTTTAAGTACAGTACAGTGTTAAATATAAAACCATGCTTCGGGCCTCCATTGGTTGCAGCAGTGAGACTCTTAGTCTGATTGTGCAGCTGTGTCAACTGTAGATGACGTTTCTGAAGCTTTAATGTTTCCAAAACATGTACAAAACCTTTGTCAGTCTCAAAAGATAAGTCTGTGTGGTGATAGTTAATGGTACGTTCAGCTAGTTAATATCTAACGCTCCTGAAACGATCCTAAAAACAAAAACAGCATCGCTATATTTCAATGTAATTATTTATGTTGTGTGACACATACTTCGCCTTGTTCTGTGAAAACAAAGTGACAGTTGTCCACTTTGTACATGTTACCACATGGTTGGATGCTGTGCCTAAATGTTTTCATGCATCACAGCACATCCTTAATTCACCATGCTGACATTTCACTGTCTTCAGAAACAAAACAAAAAAAAACCTTCAATAAAAAGAAAAACTTACTGATTCAACCTTTACAATATTCAATAACAAGACAAGCACTTTCACTTTGTTCCCATCATTGTATTTTATTACTATTACTAGTATAACATGATATAGTTGTGGTCCATTAAGCAATTTGTAGTCTGTTAGTTTTGGGCTAGTTTTTACTAAAAAACAAACCCACAATATTATTTTTCACGAAGGTATAAAAACAGGCAAAATCTAATATTACAGTGTTTGCAATTACAATTCATTTTAATTCAAGTTCCTCAAATTTTGAGCAAGGTCAGATGATAATTTATGATTTCACCTGAATATTTTTGACTCAAAGGCGACGAGTGGTAATGGTTTTGTTTTATTAAATGTGCCGTTCATTGGGTTCAGTTGGGTTTGATCTTCATCTGTTTAAATAATTGTAAATTATAGGCAATTTTACATTGTATTTGTATGGGTTTTTATTTGGCACATATGTAGTGGATTATGATGTAGAATTATATATATATATGATAATTATATTGATTGATATTGACATATATACATGCTGCTTTAACATAGATTGTGTGTGATATTGTATTAAAGGGGTGGGATTAAATACATGTTTAAAGTCTTTCCACTACTTTTGGATGTTTTTATATTTTTTTGTTAATTTGCTTCATGCATTTGTTTTATGTTGGTGGGTGGATTGTGTTCTTTATATGTTCACTTTTTTTCTTTTTGCAAAAGATGTGAGATGTTTGGTTAACCATTAGCTGTTAGGTAACAGTGGGAGTGCACACTGATCGGATGCTGTGTTGAGGGAGGGGTTTACTGTATAAAAGTCTGAAAGGTCAATGACCCTAATCCGTACAGTTTGGTCACAATGGCGATGCTGAGTATTTTGGTTGCTGTGGCTGCGTTTCTGGAGGCGGTTTGTGCAGCCTCTGTAAGTGGAAAGAATTTACCAAAGTTTTTATCTAAGAAAATGTCAAAAAATTGGATGTTTTAAATCATCTGAGTATCATTTATGTCTATGTTTTACTTCATCATTCTGGTCTGGTATTCCTGGAACCAAAAAGAAGTTTTGTTTTTTTTGTTTTTAGTTATTTTTATTTATTAATTTGATTTTTTTAATAAGGTTTATCCTATAAAATCAATTATAGTTTTGCCTTATATACATAACTGTAACAGTAACTTTACAAAGATAAAAATATTCAAAAGAGCTTCTTATTTATAACAGACATATTTAAATTAATATCAGAATCTACTACAGTTTACCAATTTTAGAATATATGAATGCATGTTTATAATTAGAATGTATGTAATCTAAAACCACAATTTTTTTTTAAATTTTACTACAATCCACACATTTGTTTTTGTCAGAATGACTCAAATAATACCTAGGATCAGATGGATAAGATGGAAATAATAATCACCAAGGACATAAATGCTCATTTTAATCCTAAACCTGTGCTAAAAATGTCCTTTAGTCATAAATTAGACTTAATCCATACATGAAATATTGGTTTAGAGGATCATTCACCTCCTTTGTGTTCATTTTCTGCATCGTTCACCTCTTCAGCTGGGTGTGGTGTACACAGAAGGAGGCATGGTGGAGGGGGAGAACATCCGTCTGGGCTTCCGCCGTCGCATGGACATCTTCAAGGGGATCCCCTTCGCTGACATTCCCGGACGGTTCGAGAAACCTAAGCGTCACCCAGGCTGGGATGGTGAGTTCACAAACCTCCAACTGACTGGATTTCAGGCTAAATCAACAACTAAACCTATGTTATGCTTAAAAATGTTCTTCCAGACTGGTTTTTCCACACATTTCTTTTCATCTGTAGTTTTATTAACTGAAAATCTTGTATCTTTACCTCTCCAGATGAATTTTTCACTATGTGTCATTGGAACACAAACATTCAACATCATTCAAGGGCTTTAATTTAATACATCTTCAGACCATTTTAACAACGTAAATTGAAGTTTTGAACCCATTTCCAATGTAATAACAGTGAGGATTGTATTTGCATCACAATCAGTAAATAAGAAATAATACATTATTGTCTAATAAGTGAATGAATTTAACCTGGATGTGGACAAATGTCAGGAAATAGATACATGGATTAAAGTTTTAAATGAACTCTTATTCATTACACATGTCATAACTTATGTATCACCTTACATTTGGACTTAAAATGTGATGTTTCTTAACATTGAGTTTAAGTTGAATCTTTTTCCAGAAGGAGATGGCAGTAAATTGTTGTTCTATTACACTCTGACAGTTTCATTTTTTGGATTAAAAAAAAGTTATTCTATTCTATTCTATTCTATTCTATTCTATTCTATTCTATTCTATTCTATTCTATTCTATTCTCTCTTAACATTTTTGCATACGATAGGAAAAATATAGGTAAGCACCACTAATTTACATTTATTTGCTTTCTATTACTGTGTAAATAGCAACATTCCATCATACATCAATTCCCTATTAAATAAGTCATTATATAACATGTATAAGTAACTGGCTGATGCACTAAAGAAAATAATTTTTGTGCTGTACATCATTATTTTACCTCAAAGCCGATATAAAACCGTAGTGACAAATATCTCCAATCTTGAATGTAACTGTCTTTTTGGGTTTTTTTTTTTTTTTTTGTCACTTTTTCACATACAGTTCAGTCTTTTAAGTCCTTTCAATAATGTTCTAAAAAATGATAAAAAAGAAAAAAATCCAATTTGGGAAAAGAGTTCCTGAACTGTTGGGCTGAAACAGCGGATACAGTCCTTTAATGTTGACTTGACTCTATTTGACAATTAATTTATTATGTCTTTTGAAAACTAAAAACGATCCTGAAAATATCTCCTGTTCCTCCCTCTAATCCAGTGGTTCTCAAAGTGCGGCCCAGGGGCCAATGGCGGCCCTCTGAAACATTTCTGGCGGCCCTCAGTAACCAAGAAATAAATTAATGGGCTGATGAACT